>QLSS01000238.1:0-15876 GCA_024372645.1 Trichomalopsis sarcophagae
CGCATTCCAACCAATTCACTCCGTCCCATAAGAAGTTATCACTTCAATAAGTTTTGAATGTATTTACGCAAAACAACGCGTTGAACATTGAATTGCGCACTATTTATCGAATTGTATAGCACTTACCAATATATTTCTCGTATTCAACCATTAATGCCGTGATTACAGCCAGCTGATTTCCCCGGAAAATCAGAGCTGAGTATCCAACGAAGTGTTCTTTTCAGATGCGTAAAAACCATGCGGTTAAAGAGCCGTTGCCACTGCACATTGCAAACTTTCGAAATACACGTATGTTTGCCGGTCAATCTTAAGAAATTCACCACACGTATAATAATCGCACGAAACTGATTTTCACTATAGTTTTCCATTATGAGGGAAAAAATTTGAGACGACAGTACTAGGTTCAACACTTTCTAACTGGGAAATGACACGCTGGGCTCTCGATGCTTTCACCTTTATACCCCACGTATAAAGCTGTTGGGGATGAGCGTAGTGCTCGGAAAACGCTGTTTCTCATGTCAAAACGCCCGCGCGCTCTTGGGTTATACTAGGAATCATGCTATTATAGGGGAACCGGGTGGGACAGCCCTATGTAGCATCTGGAGGGTCTTACACATATAGCTGCGTGTTTACTACGATTTAAAAGGCAATTAGGACAGTACCTGGCTTTCTCGCTACCTTTTTTTTTACTACGGGTTCCGGGATGATGCCGCTTTCTTTACAACCCTTTTTTTCTCTAGCACCACGGAAATCGACGTTTACACGATATACACACACATTTAGCTACGACGGTCACTGATACTGCCACTTCGGGGCGCAATTTTTTTTTTTATTTAAAGGTTATTAGTGAAGACCCTGGCTTTTTCGGCTACCTCTTGACTTATGCTAGGATAGCGTCAATATTTTTAAAAATCCTTTTTTTCCCATAAAGATGCTGCGCGCGAATACGCGGTGATAAAAGGAGTTCTGCAGAGATATTTTACAGAGTTAAAAAATAGCCCGAAAGTGGCGTACTAGACGTTTACACCGACGGTACTGCAAGATCCTGCAGCGTGGGTCATCCTTGTGCGCCATATGCTACGTACAAATGTCACCTGGGTTTTAAGAAGGTGTACCATCACCCGCGTTGGAGATGCCCGCCAAATTTTCAGACCCCGTTTTTTTTCTTAAGACACTGCAGAGAAACACGCGATTATAAAAGCCATTCGCCGGCTGAGTTTTCATACAGTCCCAAAATTTTCTTTACTGGGTCAAGACGTTGGCGCTTCTTTCAAGAGGGTCTCACCGCGCTCCCCCAAAAGGTAACGGCCATCGCCCGCCTTCCAGTTCCTAAATTTAGCATAGTTCTGCACAAAAAAAAGAAATAAAATTATTACAATATACAAATAAATATGCACATTTTAATATACCCATGTTCAAAACTGACACGCATTAACGCATTTATGCATCAAACATTCAAGCTCACTCATATCTTAAACAAACACAACACACGCTATACCTTCACTCACGTTAACTAGCAAGAATACCTCAATCACTCTTATATTCACACAAATTTACGCGGAAGCGCTCACACTTCTCATTCATTCACACACACTCATCACTCATACGCACAATAAAACATGCTTCTGCATTTTTTCTTAAACAAACACCCATGTCAGCTTACACAAACGCTCATACATTCATACACACTTACACATTATATATTTAATTAATAAGAAGAAAAGACACAAGCGCAACCATCTTTTAAGCATTTACATTCACTTACTATTTACATGAACACGCCACCTTTATTCATAAACACAGGCAATATCATATATTCACGATTACACTCAATAGCACCTATTCAATCCAACGCATAGAAATACGAATTCACATTCACACAATCACACATGACACAAACCGCACAGTCAACATGCACTGAGGCTAACATTTACATTCATTCACACAAAAACACTCGCGTCTTGCGTTGCACATATATTTTTTAAGCAAATCAAAAACACCTACAAATCAGCAATTTTACATACGCTCACACTTATTATTACACACGCAAGACGTACCAACACAATCTCGTCCATGCAAGCAGACAATCTACACATACAAACAAGAAAGCAAACGAGCATAATGTTTTTACTTACCGCATCACAGAGTCGACATTGCAGTCGATCTATCAAACGCTCGTGGACTATCACCCGAAAACGCGTACTTTGCCAACGACATCGCGCAGGCCAGGACGAACGGCGAGTTTATTAGAGTCGGCACGGACCACATTGTTAAAATCTGGAGACACTACTGCACGTTTCAAGGGTCAAGAGAGTTATGCGCGCAGTCAAAGACGCAGCATCTTAGCGCCGAAATTTCCTTGTTCTCCCCACCCGCGTGGTCATATAATTCATAAACGGCACAAAAGAGAGCCGTTGTACCGAGCACAGCTTACCACTCTCCCCGCTCCCCCATACACAAGCCCTGCGTTCACTTAAGGCCTGCTTGGCAACGCCGCTCGAAACAGAAACACATGTAAACACGCATTCCGACAAGCTGATAAAGCAGCGACACTCATTCAGGCCTGTGACGACTATGGCAATACATTTTAGAAAGAATTAATGATTTAATTTCACATTCTCATGGCCATTGGGCGTGTAAGACCAGACACAATCTATACACAAGCAATACAATTTCAGCTAAAGCAGAGGATTAAAACTTTATTCTCTTATGACAAGTTTTGTATATGTTTCAAAGAATATTTATAGTTAAACATGCGTATGTGCAACATTCTGCAGCTGAAATATACATGTGTTTCTTTTATTTGATTCATGCTGTACGCCACATTTAATAATTTACGATCTAATTTTGATAAAATATGTTTAGTCTTCAAAATCATGAAAAGTTTTATTTTTAAATAGCCCAATATTAGTCTAAATATCTAAAGTAGAAATAAAGACGTAAGCAAGGGCAGTTTTTATATAATTCTTATAATAATAAATGTATAATACGTACAACTACATTATGTACTTATTGTAGCGCAAACGTACGCGCGTCAAACCTCTCATGTAATATGTTAAGCGCGGCGCGAAAATTTTTCTATTATAACTTATCTGGAGCATACTTTACGTCCGAAATTGTAATACATTTCCCTAGTTTTAGATAGCCTGATATTTTCTTGAATTTCTACGGAAAAAAACAACGATATAAATAAAAACAATTCCCATCAAAATTTCGTAGGAATAATTGTACACTATGCACCGCCTTACTAAACGAGTATCATGGCATGAGTATGCGCGCACCGAACCTCCAAAGTGCGATGTGTTAAACGCGGCTCGTAGAATTTTGTATTCTAAATCAGCTTATGAATGTTCCGTGCTAGAAAGCACGAAAGATCTATCTTGTCTCAGTTAGCCTGACATCTGCTTTAATTTCAACAGAAGGAATAAAGATATGAAAATAAACGTTTTTTTGACAAAACGTATTAAGCTGCCTTCACGCGTTATGCTGATCGCACAAGATTTTGCATTCTAACTTAGATAAGGCATATCCAGCATTAGAATAATAGGATATCCTAATTGTTTAAAATACCCTAGTATTTATCCGAATTTCTTCAGTAAAAATCAAGGTATCATTCAAAGAATTTTCTTCCGAATGGACGTATAGTGCACATCGTTAGATTATGCGCTCATCGCAACATGAGCATACGTGCGTCGAGTCCTTCATACAGTATACTTAACGCGGAGCATGAACTTTTTCAAATTCTAACATGACTAAAACACGCTTTACTTCAGAAATTATGAAATATTCTCCATGTTTAAGACACTCTGATAATCATTCGAATTTCTACAATGAAGGTTAAAAGTATTTGAGAATATTCTTGTCAAATATCGCGATGAGAATATACACTCATCGGGTCTTTCATACAGTATGTGTAACAATATTTTCCCTGTTTTAGGCGCTTTGATACTTATTCGAATTTCTACAATGGAGATTGAAATACATTTGAGCATATTTTCGTCAAAATAAACAGTGCAACGTACATTGCTGTGCTATGCGCTTATCGCAACAGTACACGCGCAAGGCAAGTCTCTCATGCAGTATGCTTAGCGCAGTACGTGAAATTTTTATATTCTAACTTGGCTAAAACATGATTTCCCTCAAAAATTGTAAAATATTTTCCCTGTTTTAGATACTCTAACATTCACTCGAATTTCTACAATAGAAATTAAGATGCATTTGGAAATATTTTCGTCCAAATAGATGAATGGCATATGTTGCTGAGTTATGCGCTTATCGCAGCAAGAATACGCGCACGGCGAGTCTCTTATGCTTAACGCAGAGCGTGAACCTTTTATATTCTAACTTGACTAAAACAAGCTTTACCTCAGAAATTGTAAAATATCTTCTTTCATTTAGATAGCTTAACACTTAGGTAATTTTTTTTACATCATATATAGATATGTGAATACAAATATATTTTGTCAAACCTTCATTATAATGATATTATAGCCTCACATTCTATATTATATAATCGCACTATACGATATTTTACATAAGCGCGCAAATCTGATTTTCCTTTGTTATTACCTGTATTCTGTTACACTTTACTCTAAACGAATTTAGACTTACATGTAAAGTTATAATTTGTCTTTTGTCTTTTCTTTTCATTGTGAAAACCTCGCTCACAAAACCAATGCGATTACATGCATCAAAGCCACATTGGTGTGCTACGATCAAGTAATTAAACAAAAGCACCTTTAACCAACCATCCCATTTTTATAAATTAATTAATCCAAAGACAATCTCATGTCCTCAACCTCTGCAATGATCTAGAAGCATGTTCATGTGTTCATGTGCTGATGACATATATTATATATATAATCATCGTCATTGATTATATTGTCATTTGACTGTTCAGCTGCGAAACATTCGATTAATTATATCGATTAATAATATGGTCATGAGACATACTATCGCTTCTACTTGTGGTGAGAAAAATTTCTTTAAATAACTGCATCATATCCACTATCGTGGGACATGGAATGCCCTTAAATAAACCTTAAACACTCATTAAACTAACTGCGCATATGCAATCTAGTCGTGCTATGCAATTCTTGTTCTCATTGTTGAAACCTACCTTATTTAACTTATACGCTCAAAATGTATCGAAGTTACAATTGTGTGTTACAAGTAGCATTATATCACTAAAATTACTCAAGACAAATACAACACACGCCATTCAGCGTAAAAATATTCAACGAACCAATGCTGCAGAGCATATTTAATTTGACATACGAACCATAACAAAAAGAATTACTTCTGAAACTTCTTCAGTAAATGAACTCATAAACGTATACTTCAAATAAATAAACAATTATTATTATTATTATTATTATATTTTTTTTACTTTTACCCATACGAGGGATGAGTAACGAAATTTGTGTAATCATAAAGCATACTCTTTTAATAAAAAAAAAAGAAACATAAACTATTAAATCCTTATAACAAAAATCGTTTTAACGGTCACCGAGCCGGGCAACTATAAACTCATAAAACGACTAATCCGTCTTTCCCTTCTGGCCGTACATACGGGAAAACTCACTCTAACCGCTCGTATTTACGACCCTACCCTCCTCGAGCCTTCAAACACATGGCCTATTCAGCCAGTTATTTCTTCTGCTTCTCATTTAAAACGCACTTTTCTCCTCTCTGCACGCTCGAAAGCGAGTATGTATAGGGCACGAATAAACACTTCTTTGAAATTTATAATCGCCCAATTAGCCCGCCGATTTTGTATGTTAAAGTACATTAGAAAAAACGGCTATTTCTAAAATTTTAGCCCTCTAGGTGCCCCCTAGCTCCCGTGATAAATTAGATAAATTATTGAATTTTTGAAAATCGTAAAAAATGGCTATTTTCAAACATTTGCACAAGGTTACCTAATCACTATTTTTAAGCCAAAAATAGGGATCTTCTCGTTATAACGTCAGCTTTCTAGCAAAAAAGTCCGAGAACCTCAGGCTTAAAGGGGCCTTTTCTGTAGGGCAAAACGTAAACACACATTTTTTGCACTTTTTGCGTATCTTCGATCGCATGCCATTTTTTGTTTTGTAGTCGATTTGAGCTCTCAGAGTCTTAAAATCTTCGTCTTGGAAAAATCTTTAATTTCCCTTTTGAAAATCTCAAATTTATCATTCCAATAAAAAAGTTATAGACCTTGGAAGACAGCCTAGTTTTCCAAAATCGCCATATTGGCACCCCTATATCTCAGGTCTATCTGCCCCAATCTAGCTCTAATTTTCAGGAAAGACAGTCCAAATATAGTAAAAAAAGATGTAATTATTTTGGATTTGTTTATTTGGGTTTTAGCATATCTACGAAGTCCTCGAAGTTGGGGTTCAGGGCCTTATTTAACCATATTTCGCGTTATAGGACGGACGGTCGCGCAGTACTGGCATACTTTAATTTTGAGGCTTTCTGAGCAAAAAAATTTCTTAAAGTTTTCGTCTCAGAAAGGCCTTCAATTCCTTTTTTGGTGAGCTCATTCTCATTGGTCGAAGCCAAAGTTACAGCCCTTACAAGACAGCCTAGTTTTCCGATATCGCAAGGTTTTCACCCTCGTATCTCAAGACTTTTTGCCCCAGTTAAGCTGAATCTTTTACGAAAAATAGACAGAAAATAGTTGGACGATAAGTTGTTAATTTCTTCCTATATTATTATTTATTATTATAATCACCTATTTTATTTTCATATTATACGTAATTTTACCATTTTGTTATGACATATTTTTACACAGATTATAGGAATAAGAAAAATCTATAACTAAATTAAGCATCTTTTCATATTTATATACAAAATAAGAGAGAGGACACACATGTACCTACACTTAAGAAGAAATCACAAACATCAGTACACTTACATACACACGATCAAATTTATTTACACGCCATCGGGACGATGACGTCGCGGCCATTGGGCGTGTCACGTACGCACACTATCGTGCATACTGAGCCGAACACGACCGGCTCGCGAGTCAGTTCTATGGGAATCACTCAAGCAGTCACACCTCTCTCTCACTGCATATCTTTGAATAAAAGTAGTCACACTATATCCGAAGACTTTCTGTTCCTTCGGCAAGTTCGTAGGAAGTCCTGCGAACGCTACGGCCACCCTAATCCTAATTCCCGAGTATCCCACGTAACATATAATTCAAATAAAAAATTTTTTTTTAACATTTCTTGACAAGTTTATTTGGAACTCATTATCAAATCAGTTAAAAAAAATTGAGTAAATCCCCTTAGCCGCGTTACATTGTCGACGCTTGTTGCACTCATTAGGCCTTACGGGGCCCGGTAACTAGTTGCGCGCTGAAACTGCAACGTAGCTCCGCACGTGCGCTACTAGCCGTTGACGGGGAAGTTGTTTAGGTTAGCGAGATTCTTAGCCACTTGATACTTTTGTGGCCTTGAGTCTCGCTGTACCTTTATACGCGTAGAACTTTCTCGATTCTACACTTGAAATTGTTATTTCAAATATAGATAATTTAATTCCTAACGTGTCTAAATTTATTGAAAGTAAGCAACTTTGAGACTTTACTAAGATAATTATTGATTTTGTCCTGGGCATATGACCACATGTTATTACTTGCTATGATAACTGTGTCATCATCATAAGATATAGTTGTATCTTTTTGCATATCTCTCAGTAGATCATTTACATATAGAATGAAAAATAATGGTCCCAATATGGTCCCCTATGGTACTTCAATCGATATTTCTTTATATTCGCTTTTGCAGTTTTTCATTTTTTCACATTGTTTTCTACCTGAGTGATAGCTGATTATTATATTAAAGGCACTACCTCTTATTCCATAGCTATCTAATTTTTCTAATAGTACCTTGTAATCTACAGTGTCGAATGCTTTAGCTAAATCCAAAAAAGTAGTGAAAATAGGCTTGCTTTTATCTATACTATTATAAATAATATTTGATACATAATTTGACGCGTCCGTAAAGCCTCAATTTTTGATAAAACCATATTGATTGTCTGATGTAATTTTACATTCCTTAAAAGCATATACAATCTATTGTATATGATTTTCTCGTAGATTTTTGCTAAGTTTGATATAAGAGAAATTGGTCTGTAATTTGGTGAACCGTCGATGAAGCTGTCGCTGCCTCCTCAATCCTGTGTGCTCACAGCCAGTACCAGAAAGAGTCAGCACTGCGTTAGGATATAGGTTAGGGTCTACGGTGACGTCGGATATCAACTATGTGTGCTCACGTAGAAGAGACTCGATGTCGTTTGGGTGTTCCGGGTTGTCTCGTGTGCTCACGACGGCAACTAGCATTTTCGGGTTTCGGATCGTCCATTGGATCGCCACGTGGGCTCACGAGTCGATTCCGTAGATGTAGGTCTAACTCTCGCTTTCCCTGTAGATACTACCTGGAGTGAGGCTCGTGTAGAACTCCCCGTTGCGCTGTGCGGTCCGCCTCATAAAGGCGCGCGGCGCGGCTGTGTATAGGTGTGATCACGGTGTGCCGCTTGCGCCGTCTGGCGCGTTCGGTAGTTGCTGCGCTCCGCGCTCGTGCGGACTCGCCTTCTGGTTACGCGAGCTCGTTGTGCATGCCGCGTCTAATGCGGCAGACTTCACGTGTATTTATGTTCACGAGACCCGTGTCTCGTCACAATAAAAAGAGTTTATTATTTATTTTTTATACTAAAGAGGTACCTCTAGTTTTAAATGGCTTTGACTTACTACTATAAATAATACAGTAAGCAATCATGATATAATGACTAATAAGTGGTTTTACATGCAAATTTTTAAGTTGTATATATATAATAATATATTGTCACAGACGTAGAAGTCTGCAATGCGAGCAGTGAGACGAGTTAATGATAAGAGTATGCCGAGCCATACTACGATGCATACACGGAGAAAAAAAATAAAATTATTCCATGCGAACCCCCTCGGAAATACAGCAGGCGTGTTTGGCCGGGAAAAGTTGTAGGAACTCCCATAATTTTAATGGGTGCGCCACGAGCAAATTGCTGGCGCCAACTTCATGGACTTTTTCCATCGGGCCATTTGCAAAAATAGGAGCTGGCTCATGGAGTACGTATATCCGACCTCGTGCTCACCATGCCGTGCGTTTTGTGCTAGTTTAAAACTTTTTACATATGTATGATAACCCTAGTGACGTATAAAAAGTTGCAGATACAGGAGAAACGTCGAAGAAATTTAACAATCATCAGAAAATAGTTTGAAAGCAATCGGTAAGAGAAACAGAGGTTCAACCTCACTTTTGCTGATGCATGTATGCTGAAAAAAAGTTACATGATAATTATGTTAAAATTATTCAATAATTGATAAAAAAGTATTATGCTTATAAAACTTTTTCTAAATAACTTATGCAATAAATAGTTATTAACAAGTGTGGGACGAGTGTCAATTTATATGAGTCTAAATCATTTTATCATACGTGTTTTGTACGACATTTTCTCTTACAGAGGGCGAAAAAGCCATTGTTAACACTCCGTGTATGTACTTCAATATATACTTATAATTATTTTGTGTTAGGGGTGGTTTACCCCCTTAGGCGTAATTTTTATTAAAGAATCGGAAGACTTTACTGTTTTATTATAAGTGTTAACACATTTTTTCGAATTTTTTTAGTCGCTAAAAACTTGTTTTATTATATAACATTTTTTTTGTTAATTTTGTCCGCCATATTGGATCCGCCATTTTAAACTTTCAAAATCTGATAACAGATTCGTAAAGATCGACCAGGAACCCTTATATACGAACTTCCTACGAAATTTTATGAATTAAAGTACATAGTTATAATTATTTTGTGTAAGGGGTGGTTTACCCCCCTTGGAGGTAATGTTTTTTAAAAAGCCGAAAGACGTCAACTTTATTTTATTATTATGGATGTTTTCAAATTGTTTCTAATTTTTTTAGGCTTTAAAAACTTTTTTATTATTAAATTATGCCAAAAAATATATGTTTTCGACCCTAAAAAATAGGGGATGACACCCTTACTCTTTAAATCACCATGAACTACTTGCTCTTGTTGTAACAAATAACCTCGAATTTATTTCGTTAAAAAATATTTATTTTATGGCGAGATATTCAGAAAAAACGCTGTTTGGGGGTTAACTTTGGGGGTCGTTTTCACCCCCTTAATACGCTTATGAGCCGATAAGAAAAAATACGTGTCTCTTATTTTCACATGTACTACAACATATCGTAAAATCATTGAAATCGGTGAGGTCGGGTTCGGGTACCTTCCTTGTAAGTCCGATATGATCGAAAATATTCTAAATATTTGCACAATCAAAAATATTCCAAGTTTTTGACCGACCGAAAAGTCCCGACAGAAGTTACGCGTAAAAAGTTGAAGTCCGACGCACCGGTCCAGATTCGAGCAGAGCTTCTACATTGCGATAAAGTTTTTAGAGAGACTGCTTGTTTCGGCCTTGTGCCCTGGGCCTTTTATACCCAATAGCACCCCCATCGTCATCTCTTCTGTGTGTATGTATTAGTAGGTGCGGGAAGGTAGTGCAGCCAAGAAGCTTAGATGCTGCATATTTCCTTATTTGGCTTACTCCCCTATGTAGAGCGTCTTCTCTCTTCTATTCTTTTGGCTAATGCCGTTGACTTCTAGATCTTATCTCTTTCTCTAGACACGTGCGGTCATACCATGACCTAAGCTCGTTCCCAAACTTTTTGTCGTGTACGAGCCATGGATCTGTGTGCATTGTACACAGGTGGTCTGCACGTGAAGGGTGCGTGCATACTTTGGGAGTGTGGAGGTAAATGCCTTCCTCTCCTCTGTCTCTGCATGCACTCTCCTTTTCCGCTGATAGTCGCTTCCCTGTAGGATCGTCTCGATTTTTCAAACATAGGGTAAGTACGAATGCCTCCCTCTCCTCTCTTCACATACACTATGCTTTTTTTACTGATCGTCGCCTTCCCCTGATACTGATGTGTATGTATATGTGTGTGCAATATCGTCCGGATTTAATATTTCTCTGATTTAGCTTAAGTTTTCTCATACCGCGTTCTATAATCTTTAATAATTTTATTTATTTCTATTCGGATATTGCGGCGTTTTTGTTTGAATTTTTGAACACGTTGCCTTTTTTCATTTCTATCTTATTTAATTAATTACTCTAACTCTAGTTTCTTTATCGATTTGTGGTTTATACACCTTATCTTTTGCTGCATTTCAATGGGAAGGCTGTTGGTTGATCAATTTTATAATTGATCTTATTAATTTTTTTATTGTAATAATATTAAAATGCGAAAAGAGTGAGCGTTTCACAAGTAGTTATAACTGTACTTTTATAGAATGTTAACTATATTGAATATATTCATGTATACTCGACAGTAGTAATTTCTTGTGGAACGTTTTTGAAATCGTGCTTATTTGATTGGTTAGAATTTATCAATCCTGCAATCAGATGGGAGCATTTCAAAAGCGTTCCACAATAATTACCTACCATCGAGTACATCTAATATTTAATGGTATATTTAATAATGACACAAACTCGAAGCAATATAAGTAGAGAAAGCACTTTTAGACCACGGAGAGATCAACATCGTGACGGGATTTCGCTATTTCGTCGATACAAATAAAGTGTTGTCTGTGCTGTATGTGTAAAATATCATTAATACTGAGCTGGGAAAAAATATTCAAAAAAGTAAGACACTTGAACATTTAGTTGTAAATAACTAAAGAATAGAATACGAGGTTCTTATAGCGAAACAATGAATGAGTATTTTTGTGAAGTAAGCATTAATTTAAGTAACCGAATCTCAAATTTGGATACTAATCAACTAAAACTTCCAGATAGAAATGACAAATCAATTTTCTTATATACAACAACAAATTAAAATATTAAAAACTATAGATTTTATGAAGAAAAAACTGGTGGTGTTGATTATATAAATGCTTGTTGTAATATGTGAATTTGTACAGTCGTAATACTTAAAACGGTACCCGTCGCGCCATCTACTGGTTGACGACGATTTGGGGCAACGAAACAAGCTCGAACAAATGCGAGGCGCGAGCATAGTGCGCATGCCTCGCGTATATTCTCTAAGCGCATACTATATACTTAGCTCCGTGGAGTACTTAGTACTATACTCTCTCTCTCTTGCCTGTAAGACTCCGAGCTGAGCAGACGCACTGCCGATCACGACTGGCTCTCAAGACACTCTATCAATAAACTACTATTTATTATTATCAATAATAAATCTGCCTCGCTTATTCATCCACCACTTCCAACAATGCTAAAACAATCAAAGTAATTGCGAGTGATATTGCGATACCGTTTGAAAATATTTTTAATATGTGTATCCAATAATTAACGTGGCCAAACGCACTAAAACGTGCTGACATAGTCCCTATATTTAAGACTGGAGATAGGTCTTGTATGTCAGTTCGTGCGCTCACGTCCCGTTTAATCCGAGGTTCATCCCGAACCTATAAATCCGATTTCTACGCCGACATCTCAAGACTTCCTTTCCTACTGTGAGCACACAGGGTAAAGAGAAGAACGAGACGAGCGACGACGATTTGTAGAGCCATGCTCTCACGACTCTATAGATCCAAGGGATAACCTCAAAATATAGTGACACTTCTTCGATCGTTGCTGTGAACACACAGGGCGATCGGAATTGCTGTCGTCTCGCACATTCGGGTCAGTGTAGCCGTGCGCCCACGACTCCACCGTCCCGAATGAATTCCTAACTTCCAAATCCATCACCGACCTGTAAAACCCGTACCGTACCGATAACCCGATCGCGACAGCCAACTGCAACCGCAAAAATCTTGTTTATGCGAAATTTGGCCAGTATACTCGTAATCTGTTAACCGCGATAGTTTAAATAATTATTAATTGTAAAGGCAAAGTATTTTTAAGACGAAGCAAAATGATTTCTGTTTCAGCCGGGCTTTAATAATTGAGTCCCCGTTTTGTTAAATATTAAGTTAGAAATATATTGTTATTATTAAACAACACAACAACAGATTTACTCTTTTTCATCTTTCCCCACTCCGATCCTGGATCCGACTGTTTAGCTAGCCGAGCAGGGAAAGTATCATCGTTACATTATTGTATAAAGGTGGTCAGAGTCCGCATCAAACATTTAGATTTATATTTTAAGGTTTAAAATGCGAATAAGCTAGCCTTAGTAAATGTATATGACTTTACAAGTATTTTTATTAAAAAATTTAGAAAATTTTACAAAAGAAAATCTCTAAGTAGTTTTAGTGGAAAATGTATCCCTAAAGAGCTGCGAATCATTAGAAATAGGCAACAACTTTAACCAGATATAACTGGAAGCCAAGTAAAGTCATCACGCTGAAAATATTTTTGGAGTCAGCTACACCATGTAAAACATATATACGCATTAGGCCAAAATTAAAATTTTCATCTTTGATTTGACAGAGAACTACCTTACCCCCTTCCCATATATAAATACATACACAAACTTTTAATGTACTTTTATTAAGACATGTAGAAAAATTTACGAAAATTTTTCATGCATAAAAAAACTTTCTTGTTAATTAAAGTAGGCACGATATACAAAAAATGTTTAAATTTTGTACTTGGATAATACGTAACTTGCGTTTAGTAAATGAGTCACACACACACACACTGAGTAGATAAATGTGTGTTTGCTTTTTCTTATTGAAAAGTTGAAAAAATAATTAAAATGCAGTAAAAATTATCTTGAGTAATGATGCAAAACCTTGCCTAAGAGCAGAGAAAATCACTCTGCATTCAGTCCAAGCCTGATGGGAGTTGCGAGGGCGTAGAATACTAACTAGCTCTATCAAGACGTGTCCAAGGTCATACTTGTAGATTCATCTTTCTTGTTATAACAGTGCACTGGCCTCACTATCATATGAAACTAATAGCTCTGATAATTTACCTTTTTTTTAAACTTATAAATTTTAATTTTTATAAATTTTTAAGCAATTTATGTTACATTTAGATTAGTTATATTCTTTGCATAAATAAAACATAAACTCCAGAATGATAATAATAGTAATAGATTAAATCACTTATCAATATTTTAAAACGCGTAAAGTACAGTTTCCGTTTGATGAGTCAAATATTTACAAAACGAAAGGATCTTCTTAAGATTTGCGGCATGACTCACAAATGTCATATAAAAGAAATAAGCTGATTCAACCAGTACGGAAGTAAGACAAAATCGTATATTAAAATAGAAAGTAAAGATAACAATTAACGAGTATAATATGAGTCACTTTTCTACTTATTTAAATAATAAATTACGCCGATGAAGATACTTATGATTTTTTTTTTCAATTTCTTTTAAAGAATAGAATATTTCATTGAAAAATTAATGCTAAGTGTTTGATGAATTAAAAAGTTTTGTTTGATCATTATTGTATTTGTTATTGTTGTCATAAACATTACATATATTTTAGAAAAACACTTGTTTGGAATGCATTAATCATTATTTGAAGTCGACGGTTCGAATACACTTAGGACATATTATTAATTTTTTGAAAGTATTTCAACAAGTGAACTTTTTTTAATTTCTAATAGAAATTGCACAATTGCTATTTTGTAACTCTAAAATGTATTAAATAAAAGTATGAATCAAGGTGTAATTAGATTCGTAATTCAAAACATTATATTTCGTGTATTAAATAAACCTGTTGTTATTTGAAATTATTGATGTTGGATTTTATAACTTAGAAACATATTGTGAATGTTTATTATGCATTATAAAATATATTATTTTTTCTTGAAAATAATTAAAATGTTTCAGATTACTCGTTTGTTATAACGGCCCATAAATTTCGTATTTTTAAATCCTTATACAAGCAATTTAATTGTGTGAATGGGAATGATATAGTCTTAACATTAATATGCAAATAAAATATTTAGATATAAAATAGAGTTAAATAAAATAATTTTTCTGAAATGTAGTACACAATGAAACATTTGTCGTGTAACACTAAGATCCCGTGTGAGCCAACGAAGCATGACATTACAATGTGCTTGCGTGAGGCTTTTAGGCAAAAAGATCAGTACAAAAACTATATACAAAACAATTGAAACGGATATACGTATAATTAAAAACAAAGATGTTAGAAAACGAAAATTAGATAATTTTCTCACCATAGCTCCTGTAGCTGGAAAACTCGCTAAAACAACTGACTCTTTTTGAAAATAAAGAACTATAAATACAAAAAAAATAAAATATTTCAATTCTGCATAATGCTGCAACTGAGTATGAATATTAAGAGACATTTTATCATTGACTTATACTTTTTTAAAATTGTATTTATTAATTGAATGTTTCAACACGAGCCTATAAAGAATATTGTTTACAGGCACACTATATTATTATTAATAAGAGTATACAATTTTTCAGGTGCAATTTACTTAGGATTAATGTATAAAATAACACACCAATAAATACAAAATAATTTATGCTACCACAGCTGAGAGTGTTAGATGAAATTTTCATCAATTATACTGTGATATACAAAAAGAAAATCTAACCAAGCTGGTGTCGTTACCGCGGACTAGCCCGCAGACTACTGGCACTGTGACTCACAATCACATTGCATCTGACTTTTAATAAGATCTCCCACTATTCGAAAGCCGCGTACTACAGCGTTGGCATGACATGTTTAAAAGCCAGATAATGAAAAATTTCGATGCTTTTTGAAAGGACTATTATTAATCTACAAATTCTTATTTATTTTCCATCATACTATGTTAAATATAAAATTATTAATATTATTATATTCTATTATTTTCTAATTTTAAAAATAAAATATTTCAAGGTTATATATATATATATATATATATATATATATATATATATATATATAT
>QLSS01000238.1:27086-60169 GCA_024372645.1 Trichomalopsis sarcophagae
TATATATATATATATATATATATATATATATATATATATATATATGTCTTTATTACATTCGGAAGCTATAGAAGTTAAAATACAGGATAGATTGTTGACTAGAGTGGAGAGCTGAAAATACGTTGGAATTGTATTTGACTATAATTTAAAGTGGGATAAACATGTTCAATATATAATTAAGAAAACGAAGTACTTAGTATATATTTTTTACAAGCTAGCTAACATCATGTCGACGGTAACATTACGAATGATATATTATGCTTTTTTCCATAGCATGATAAGCTATGGAATCCTAGCCTGCGGTGGAGTGTATAAAAATAATCGAGTTTAATGTTGAATAACACCAATACATAATTATTAATTATGTATTGGTGTTATTCAACATTGTTATTATTTTAATGATTCTGTTATCACTGCGTGCGAAATAAATTTAATCAAAGGAAGCTTTAGTTAAAAAGCTAATGAGCACGAGATTGATGCTTTTTGTTTTATTCTGGAAAATATAGAATAAGATAGAAAGTTTATTTTTTACTAGTTTTAAGCGTTTTTTATATTTGTATTTTTTTAGTATGTAATGCCAGGGCTAGCGAACAGGTAACCTGTTTACCTCTGCAAGATTTCTGAGTATAACTGTAATAGTTATACTCTGTAATATTCTGGATTAAATAAAATAAATAAATAAAAAAATAAACGTGGGACATTACACCTCCCCCCCCCCAGAATATTGCTGTCATCGGCAATGGAAGCAGCGTAAGAGTAAAGATGTCCCATGTTTAGTCATATGAAATTTTCCGGTAAACTATCAACAAAAACTTTTTACTTAAATAGAATTCGTATCACTAATTTTTAATGTCTTTTACGTTATTCTCTTTAATTTACAAATCTTACACCCGTATGGTATTCTCTGCACGCACTCGCCGTTTGCCCAGTTAGCATGACAAACTACACAAAGTAACCAACTTGATTCTTGATGTTCAGTTCCTTTGTACCAGCAGTCATCTTTGCACCCCGTACAACTCGTATATAATGGGGGCTGTGGGATTGCTGAGTGTTGTGTAGTGACTTCCAGTCTATTCAAGGGATCTCTGGCTTTCGAAACTAATGCCTCTTCCTTTAGTTTTATTCTCTGCTCTCTTTTTCTAATCCTGTCTTTCTCTCTCCTCTTTTCCTTTTCCTCTTCGGTTTCCATTTTTGATTTCTTCTTTAAATGTTTTCCTTCGCAACCCGTCGACTCTAGTTTCTGATGTTGAAATCTTTTTTTATTTGTAATTTTTGTTGTTGATTCTTTGGGCTGACTAGGCAGACGCGGTAGATATAGCGTAGTCGGTGGAATCAGCTGTTTCGATGGACGCGGCGGGGTTGCCGGTCACGGCGGTGTATCGCTCTCCTGCAAGTTGTCCCCTTCTACACACTCGCTCGCGCCTGGGTCTTCTCGCGGACGCAGCGGACTGTCTCTCTCCCTCGACTCGTCCCCTTCCGCGCTCTCGCCTGCATTGGTGTGTGTACGCGGACGCAGCGGAACATCGTTCTCTACTGCACGCGCCTGTGCAGGTGAATTCGGCTGACTGTCACACTCCCACGACACTTCGACTTCAACGTACCTGCCTATGCTAGTGTGGGCGGCCGGACTCGGCTGATGTCTGCGCTTTTCCTCCTGCTTATGCATTGAGAGGTCAAAACGGGTTACTGCTTCGATGGACTCTGTTCGCTGCATGCATGTGTTTGGTAGTAATAGGAACGCCAGTTTTCAGAGGAATTGTTCCTACATTCGTTTGTACTCGCTTTCCTTGTACTTCGGGTGCCTGTTCGTTTTTACCCCACTCTGCAGCTACTGCACTTATGGTTGACGGCACTGAATTTTTTTGAAGTGATAACTTCTTATGGGACGGAGTGAATTGGTTGGAATGCGTTACGGCGCCGTTATGTCTGGCTATCCCCACCCTGCCGTTTCTTGCCTTCTCTCTCGCACGCATACGGCGACTCAGCGGAGACATCCCCACTCTGCGCGCGCTTTCTTCTCTCTCTACTGGCACGTGTTCTCTCTCTCTCGCTCTCTCTCACTCGCTCGCGTCAACATGCCCTCTCTCTTTCGCATACTGTATATCGACGGCTGACTGGAAGATCACCGTATCTGAGCCGCGGCTTCGAGAACGCCGTATCCCGGCGGTGGCTTCGGGATCGCAGTATCTCAGCCGAGGCTTCGGAAACGCCGTATCTCGGACGCGATTTTTTTTCCTCAAATTTTGTAGTGGCAACACTGCGCAAATTTTAAATATGACGTAAACATTTTTAAAATTTGCGTCAAAAATTCTGAAAAAAAATCATAATTACTTATTTGATTTATTATTTGACATTAACTACACTGTAAGTATAGATAATGTAGAAATTCGAGTAGAAAAACAGCAGAGGTTTTTGTTTCATTTTACGAAACACGTAAAATTTATGGAAGAATAATATTTACTTAAAATGTTTAGCGAGGTGGAAAGAAGTAAAAAATACGAGTACAACGAAGAGTTTTAATTTTTTTCTGTTGAATTAGTAAAATATTAAATTTAAATTATCTAGGGGCGCGATAGCGCCGCTTTGGCAAGAAAAAGTACAAAGTACGATTTGTCTACGGCGCGACCCTATATACTTTGAAATTGGGGTTTCCTCTGATCCGATCCGGTCCTGGAAGGAATCAGGTTTTCCTAAAGAAATCTTGGATATTATTGACAAAGTTGGTTATAAAGATCTCATGCCTATTCAACGACAGGCCATTCCAATCGGTTTACAAAATCGCGATATTATCGGTGTAAAATGAAAAGTTTTTCTACTCGAATTTCTACATTATCTATACTTACAGTGTAGTTAATGTCAAATAATAAATCAAATAAGTAATTCTGATTTTTTTCAGAATTTTTGACGCAAATTTTACAAATTTTTACGTCATATTTAACGCCACTACAAAATTTGAAGAAAAAAATCGGATACGGCGTTTCCGAAGCTGCGGCTGAGATACGGCGATCCCGAAGCCACCGCCGGGATACGGCGTTCTCGAAGCCGCGGCTGAGATACGGTGATCTTCCAGTCAGCCGTCGATGTGCTCCACTACAGACGCTCTCTATCTCTCCCTTTCTTTCCTTGACACTTTTCTCTTAGCGCGCGTGCACAGTAAACATAACCTCTACATTAGTAAAACTATGGAAGTGAACATTGTGTTATTAAATTGTATTAGTAAACAGATAGTTATTTTGATTTTTCAATTACCGAGTGTGATATTTACGTGTATATTGATAATCATATTGTTGTGTTAAATACCAGCCAGTCAACTTAAACTGTTAAATAATGATAAATATTGTACATAAAATATATATTTTACATACAAAAGGAAATTAAATTACGTTTTACTTATTCCTGATCCATTTATAAATTATTAGATTAACAAAAAATATAACTATAAAATTATTATTGCCATCATGCGTTAAACAAGTTCTATATTTGATAGTTTCTATAAATATCATATGAAGTTATCACTTCTGTCGGGCGTCCCGTGACGCACACATTTTTTTGGATTCTCTCTTACTATCACTTAAGCGATAATGTTCTACTGCTTGCCAGTAGTTTTCTCGCGCGGTTGTAACTGCCCTTTGTACTCTTTCAAGTTGTTCGATGGCTTTATCGAGTATTTTCTTGGCCATTTCTACTACTTCTTTTTCAAAGATTTTGTTTGTTATATTGATACGATGTATACGTGATATGGACTGAACCGATGTGACTCGAATGTGCGGCGGCTAAATGCTAGGTCAGCATTTCGCCGGGCAATACACTTTCCCCTTCACTTCATTTCCGTGTGCGTTGCGACTTTGGATTTAAAAGTAGTATCTCTTGTGTATGTCGTATTAATTTTCATGTATGTGTGTTTATAATAATCATGTACAGGTATGTATATTGTCGATTTAAATTCTTGGAAATTTTTAATCTTACACATATCTTAATGATTTTTATAGGCTTTATCGATATCGATAGTTAATGTATTTATCGCAAATATGCTTAATTGACAATTTAACAACAATTACCTGAAACTCGTAAACTATTAAAAATTTTTGGTTTCTAGTACTTTACCGCACTTTAGGGTCTCGAAATACGTTTAAAAATGAAAGTTGCAAAATATTATTTATAAGCTTATTGCAAACGAATTTATAAGGTAAATTTTGTTATTTTTGTTCCTAATTTGTTAATTAAGCATGCTCTAACTATATATAGTCACAAAATTTCCAATTTGTATAAATTAAAGTAACTCCGTTAATGATAAGTGCTACAATTTTTTTTTTTAAGTTTATTTGTCCTGCATTAGTCGAATTAATGCGTACGCTCCTGAAGAATATCCTCCTTTTTTTTATACTGAGGTCAGCAATTTCATTTTCAATTCTGATTTTCGCTCCTCGTGACATTCGTTGCTCGTACATTGTTCAGATCGTGCTTACATTCATTCTAGCGGTTCTGAAAAGGCTACCATTTTTGACAGGTTCGATTTTCTTCTCTTTAATCGCTTCGCTATGGTGCTAGCATCCAAGTTTGCTTGCCCGCCCTCCATACCCTTAGGCACAGTCAGAACTGCGTTTTTGGAACCCGGCTTTCTTCCTGGTTTCTTCTTCCGTACGTCCAGAGTGCTTGACTTACTGCTAAGATTTTGTCTAGCTGACAGAATTCTGCTGTACTTCTGACTGCTCCAAAGTCCTTTTATCAATTGGATTTCGGGACAACGCGTCCGCGTTCGTGTTCAGTTTTCCGGGTTTATACCGGAACGTATAATAATATCCTCTTAGTGCAGTCTCCAACGGTTCAGTCTGCTCATGAGATCCTTCAGGGAGTCAATCCACGTTAACGGTTCGTGATCTCCATAGATGGTGAAGTGTCTACCATATAGTTAATGTCTGAAGTAATCCACAGCGTCAATCACCGCGAGACACTCCTTTTCAGTAGTTGAGTAGTTTTTTCCGCTTTATTGAGGGACCTGGACATATACGTTACCGGGTGGTCGTCTCCCGGTTCACCTTGGCTGAGGACTGCTCCTATAGTACTGTCACTAGCGTCCGTAGTTAAAATAAAAGGCTTATTAAGATCCACTGAGGCTAACACCGGTGCTTCGCAGAGGGCCTGCTTCAAGGTATTAAAACTTCGTTCTTGCGCATCAGTCCACTACCATTTCTTATTTTTCTGCAATAGTGAATTGAGTGGTTGAGCCTTCTCTGCTAAATTGACAATAAATCTTCTATAATATCCTGCTAACCCAAGAAATTGGCGTATTTCGGTCGCCTAAATATACGATTTCTGGCGTTAAGAATTGACATTTATCGATTTGTAGGTGTAGTCCTGCCTCTGATAGTCTCTCAAATACCTTGTTTACCTTTTCTTCATGCTCTTCCAACGTATTCGCATAAATTACTATGTCGTCGAGGAATACATTTATTTCCACACCCTGTAGGCCTGATAGGACACAGTCCATTAATCGCTCGAAAGTCGGGGCTGCGTTGGTAAGTCCGAACGGCATACATAAGTACTCGAAATGTCCATACTTAGTATTAAAAGCCATCTTTTGTATATCCTCAGGTTCCAGCTCAATTTGGTGGAACCCCATTGCTAGGTCGAAAACGGAAAAATACTGTGCCGTTACTAATTTGCTCGAGTATCTCTAAAATGTAAGGTAGAGAGTAGGCATCTTTAATGGTCTTGGCGTTCAGTTTCCTGTAATCTATGACTAAGCGAAATTTTCTTTTTCCATCTGGTCCTGGTTTCTTAGGGACAATTCGGCAAGGACTGCAAAATGGACTGTTAGAACGCCGAATAACATTGTCATCCAGGAATTTCTGTAGTTGATTAAATAACTCCTCATCTTGTCCTGTCGGTACTCTCTTGTATTTAACTCAGACTGGTTCTTCGTCCGTTGTCCGGATTTTATGTCTCACACGATTTGTTCTTGGGGCCGGATCTCCAGGCAAATAGAACAAATGTGAATATTTTCTCACTATTCGCTGTATTTGTTTTAGTCCTTGGCGTGTATGGTAAGATTGCTGTACCTTATCCATGATGTATTTTTCTCTATCTTCTTGGTTTGTAATGGGTTCGCCCTCCCAAGGAAACTCGAAAAAGTTGTCGCCTTCGCTCATATCAAAAGGTTCGAGATACTGAGGTGTAATTTCAATTTCCACTGGATCTTCTCTCGTATTTATGGCCATAGCGTAACAGTATCTGTTTTCATTGGTAACCGCAGCTTCTCCAATGTAGACGCCCGGGACTGTTGTTATTCGCCGCAGGTACGCCTCTCCAACTACTCAGTCTTTTGTAGCTGGGATTCGTATTGGCACCTTTGCTCTAGCTGGTAATTTAATGACTGTTTTACCATGTGACTTAAAACCCTTATAACTAAAAGGTTTTTGCAGTGATTCCAACGTTTCGGGTTCGACGTTTTCATTTTCGAATGGAAATTTGTACTTCATATAATAAGAGGTAGCACTTTTGACTGGAAACTTTTCGTGTCCCAAAGGTCCGTATTTTTCTTCCGGTTGTATCTCGTTTTCCGGGAATACTTTCTGCATAAACGGGACGGGAGTTATAGGATGGCTTTCCGTAATCAATACTTCGTCCCCGAACATAATGTTCACTTTTTCATAATACAAAAACGTATTTCCTAGTATTAAATCCTCTTCTGACGGAGTATCTGCAGGTAGGACATGAAAGAAATGTTCTTTGCCCATTATTGTTAATTTTACTGTACCTTGAGTCACCATGCCTTTAGGGGAGATTCCCATAATGTGCATAAAGTTGTCATGTTCTATTACAGTTTCTGGTTTTAGTAAACTGTGCTTTACAGCATTTATCTGTGACCCAGTGTCGATTAAGCAGATGGCCTCGGTTGTCTCCAGCTGGTCTATTCGTAGTTTTATGGACGGTGTTGTCCGGTCTGTGCGGTAGTGATTCGAATTATTTGTGTTGGATATCCTCTGGGGTTGTTGTTCTTGGGCTCATGGGACGCTGTTGGGATGGTGAGCTCATCGCTGCGTCTTTTTGATAAGCTGCTTCCCAGTTTAAATGATTCTTGTCACCGCGGTATGGTGAATATGATCTGGACCTGTCCGTTTTAGGATCGTACAGCCGATTATCTGGCCTTGCATGAGGTAGATGGTAGTCCATGCTAGGCATAAGCGGTTGCATTGGGTAAGGCATGTAGGGGTTCATGTAAGGGTAAGGGAACCCAGGATTCCCGGGTGGATAAAAACAATAAGGATTGGGTGGCATGTACGGATACGGTCCCATCATTGGTGTATAGGGATGTCCATAGTGCCCTTACTGTATCGTTTCTGATGGATGTCTCGACACTGGGGACACTGAACGACTTCTGGCCTGTCCAGGCGTTCATTTTAATATACTTACAGGAACCGTGGGACCGGGTGCGTTAGCGTAGCTGAATTAAAGAGGAGCTTTTATCCTCCCATTTTCAATTGTTGTTCTAGGACAGTGAGTGTCATTCGTATCATCTGTATAATTTACCTCGTTTCTCTTCGGCTCAGGATCATTAAAATTCACCTTTTTAGGGTTGTTACTCTCTGTGTCGGCATGATGTCTGTGTGACGCGAAATTCTGGTAATTCCCGGGATCTTCTCTTTCGTTCAGGGCTTGATCCAGTTTACAGTACACGTAGTGTACTCTAGGGTATTCATAGCTTTCACCATACATCTTAATTCTAGCTTTCTCATACTTTATAGCAGTGTTGAATGACGCTGTTAATGTTTGTGGAGCTGTGTCTATGATTCCCGTTCGCCAACCGTCGGGAAGACCATTGACAAAGGACTCGAGCGCGAGCAACTCCAAGTGTGGTCTTTGGTCCACTGCAGCTTGAGTGGCCGTCAGTCCTTCCTTAACAGCCGCTATGGCGTTATTTATCAGAGCATTCAGCCGTCCATAAAATTGCCGGACATTCTCTCCCTTCCTCATTGATGCAGTTTGAATTTCGTTCAAGTAATATCCGTAAGATCTTAAAGGTGCAAAGCAGTCTCTGAGGTATTTCTTAAGCTCGGCTAACGTTTGGAAAGTATTGCCTTCCAACGATTGTGTCGCCTTGCCCTTTAACCGTAATATCACGAACCTTAAAAATTGAGGTTCTTATTCTGCTGGGAGCAAGGTAAAACCATTGTCTACATCTTGTATAAATTCTTTTAAATTTAAATTAGTTCCGTCATACTCCGGTATATGCATTACTGCTCTGGAAATGTTTTGTGTTTGACTAGCTTCTATCACGCTGCGTGACACGTCCAGCAGTTATCAATCGCTTTCCAATTGCAGATCCTGGCTTTGCCGACGTCAGGCAAGGCCAGGATCTGCTCCCTAGTTTGATTTAAGTCATCTGCCATCGTATTTACTCGATTTAATACTTTTTAGTATCAAAAATTATTTTAGAAAAAATTCCTTTTACTTCCAAATACTAAATTCTAAAAATTCTACTCAAAACTTCTAAGTTAGTTCTTTTAAAAATTCAGAATTCTAGTCTAATTGTTGCTCCGACGCCAGGTGTCTGAAAAAGTTTTCAGTATTTTCTGACTCCAAACTCCTATTTCGTTGACTCTCCTTTCTCTACAGTCTTCTTGATTTGTGTGTACATACAATTTATTGTATAAATTAATTATTAATTACGAACATTATTGTTCTTTTTTAATGAATGATTTTTACGTTATTTGGTGGATGGTGGGGGGGGTGTGAGGAGGGCTTTCATGTTTTCAAAAATAACATAAAAATTAATAATTTTTATGTTTTTTGGTGGGGGGGACATTGTGGGGGGCTGCGGGGGGTGGGATATCTCCAAAACAACTATATAATATAGGTAGATATTTGTAATTGCTAAGGTGTATAAACGTGGGTCTTTACATATTCAATAATTTTTTTCATAGTACATTTCAATAATTATCAACTTCGTCTTGACTAAATTTTTCAGACAAATAATTTAATAACCATGCTCTTATTGAAAGAGCATTGTGGACGGCACACGATGGTTTTCTTCTAATAGAAAGATGATGGTGCAAGCAAAATAATTTTTATTACTTTTTATGTTCTCGAGCGGAGGGCATCCAAGATCTTCGACATTACATATTAGACTGAAAAAAAAAATTATGTTGGATAAATTGAAATATTAAAACCATGAAAAAAAAAACTGAAGGAATGTATAAATACTTACGTATTCGGCAAATAATTTTTCAACCACAGTGCTTTCTGTGCTCTCTTAACGAATATCTTTTTAACATCTCGTATAAAGATTTGTAAGACATGTTGAAGTCGATGGTATGGAATGTCACCAGAATTCCATTCAAATCCATGGTGACTTTTTTCTATCCAATGTATCATACATTTTTCTTCCTCAGTAAGTTCTTCCCACGGCATTGGAGACTTGAAAAGGTAAGTAGTTGGTAAAGCTGATTTTCTTATGTTGAGAAAACTAATTTCCTTGAAAATGAAAGTATCTGCAGCAATTCTTTGAAATCCTTGTATGTCAACAATATAAACATTTTCTTCCGGATATTTCAGTATGGTATTTTGAAACATCTTTTTGTATTCACACATTGCAGTCATCTTGCAGCTTCGTACAGTTAGTTCTATAAGACGAATTTATTGTAAATGAACAGATGAATTTTGACATCCTGCTTATATAAGAATAAACTCCACCTTGGTTGTCACACAATTGGTTGTCAAGAAGAATCATAGACCTATTGGTCTAAAATAGAAAATTCATCCCCTCCCAAGAAAATATCCCTTCTCCTCGCCATGACTTGCTCCTCAGCTTTTCAATGTCGAAGATGACGACTTCTCATTGGAGCAAAGATAGAAAATCCATCCCTTCCCAAAAAAATATCCCTTCTCCTTGTCAAACTTCCTATTCATTGGTAGTTTCTTTCGTGGTCTCGTCCATATAAAGCAAGAAATTTTACTGTGAGGAGCAGACTTCGTCTACTACAGTACACGAAACTAGTTCTTTATACAATTCTGTTTCGTGAGTGATAAGTGAAAAAAGTAAATATGGCTTCATTTCAACTTTTTGAACGCCTTGTTGAAGTAGTTCGTGTTACTTTGCGAAATATACATGAAATGAGCAATAATGATATTCATTATTGGCTGGACATGTGCAATTCCACAATAAAGGAATTGAACGAAAAAATCGACAAAGCTAATCTTGCAAGGAAAAGCAGAAATATCAAACTTGTATGACACATCTTTCATGTGTGCAAGTTCAACTAGAACAACATCTTCAGCAAGGAGGTGGTCTACAATCGGAAGAAACTGAAGCTAGAGTTAAGTGGCGAGATGTAGAATCAGTGTTTCAAAATCGAATTAGAACAGGTGTAGTTGTAAACATAAAGCATGTAGACATTCTAAGTTTTTTTAACGATGCGCAAAAGCTCTTCAAGGTTAAAGTAGAAGATTGCTTGAAGGAATATAACGCTGTAAAAATAAATTCTGAGTTTATCGCAGAATTTTCTATGCAAAAAAATGGTGAGGAAACGACAGACATTAAATATTTTACAAGTGAAAGTGTTACAGAATTTATGTCAACGAATTTGGAAGAATGGTTCAAGGTTCATATCAAAGAACCTATTCTCACCCAGCTTGAAGAATTCCAGGAGAAAGATTCTGGCTGGACCCTGACGAGTATTATCAGTTTGTGTATCAATATGAAAAACTATTCTCCATTCAAGGGGAGTTTCTTCATTCCAATTCCAAAGTTTATAGAAAAGAAAAAGGCATGTGTTAATGTTCGTAATAATGATAATCAATGTTTCAAGTATGCTATACTTTCACCATTGTATCCTAGTGAAATTAATCCCAATAGAGTTAATCAATATCGTGTGTATGAGAACGAGCTGAACTTTGATGATATAGAATTTCCAGTAAAACACAAAGATGTTCCGAAATTCGAAAAATTAAATGATATTTCAATAAATGTATACATATTAAAAAAGTACAATGCAAAGTTCGAAGTATCGCCATGCCATATTACAAAAGAAAAGAAAGAAAAACATGTTAATCTACTCCTCATTCAAGATTTTTACATAGATGAAAATGGAGAAAATAATCATGATGATGGCGGAAGCTTGCCTAAATACCACTACGTTTGCATTAAATATCTGTCTCGACTTTTAAGCACTCAATTAAGTAAATCTCATGTAAAATCATACCACTGCGAAAGGTGTTTACAAATATTTTATTGTGAAGAAAAGCTGGAAATGCACGAAAATGATTGCAAAAATTTAAATAAATGTCGAATTAATTTGCCTGACTTTAAGAATAACATTCTTAAATTTGAAGATTACAATAAAAGTGAAAAAGTTCCTTTTGTTATTTATGCAGATTTTGAATGTTTGTTAAAGCCTACTGAAAATGAAAATGCTTTTCAGCTTCATGAAGCATATATCATAGGCTATTATATAAAGTGCAGCTTTGATGATAGTTTATCTGTTTAGACAAGAAAATGAAGATGAAAAGACACCGGCAAAATGGTTTGTTCGAGAACTGAAAGGAATTAGTGAAAAGATTGATCTACTCTACAAAAATCCAAAACCAATGAGACTTACAGATCTAGAAGAATTATCTTTCCGGAAGTCAACTGTTTGCCATATATGCCGAAAGCCTATCAAAAGTGAAGAACTCGCAGTATGAGACCATTATCATCTAACAGGGCGGTACGTTACGTTTTTAATTTATACAAATATTTGACTTAAATGCTGTACAGCATGTAAGACTTTTTTTCTATTTAGTTTCAGAGGTGCAGCTCACAATTGATGCAATTTAAATTACAAGGATTCGAGGTTTGACTTGACTTTGGAGATTGCTACTTCTACAATAATGAAGAGACGAGTATCTCTGATTCCTCACAACAAAGAAAAATATATTTCATTTACGAAGTATATAGATTACTGTGACATCAGTTTTAGATTTATAGATTCATGGTGTTTTTTACCATCATCGTTGGAAAAGCTTGCATCATATTTGGAAACCGTACCGATAGCAGTGAATGAGATTAAAAATGATGGATTTACAGATGAGCAAATCAATCTTCTTAGACGAAAAGGTATATTTCCATATGATTTCGTAGATGGATTGGACAAGTTGGTGACTACAAAACTGCCAGAGAAGAATGAGTTTTACAATAAACTAACAGATTCTCATATTATTGACGAAGACTATCACCACGCTGTTACAGTATGGAATATGTTTACTATAAAAACTTTAGGTGAATATTCATCTCTGAAAGCGTATAGTTTATGAGCGCACACTTTTACACGACTCCAGGTCTCACATTTTCATCAGCTCTAAAAATGACAAAAGTGGAATTGGAGCTTCTTACAGATATACATATGCTGATGTTTATTGAAGCAGGCATTCAGGTAGGAATAAGTCAATGTTGCAATCGGTATGCTAAGCCGAACAATCCGTACATGGGACCATCATACGATAAGAATCAGAAAACGAAGACACTCTTATATTTTGATATTAATAATCTTTATGGATGGGCCATGGTGCAGTATTTACCAGTGGCAAAATTCAAATGGATCGAATATGAAACGAATTCAAATTTTTTCAATGCACCACCAGACTCTGATACAGGCTACTTTGCTGAAGTAGATTTAGAGTATCCTGAAGAAATACATGATGATCATCAAGATTTGCCTTTTTGTGCAGATCATCGTACACCCCCTGGCTCAAAGCAAAAGAAACTGTTGACTACTTTGAACGATAAGAAAAGGTATGTCATTCATTATCTTGCGTTAAAACAGGTATTAGTTAATGGACTTCAACTAAAAAAAGTACATATGAGTCTGAGTTTTGAGCAGAAGCCTTGGCTCAAACCATATGTTGAATTTAATACAGTGAAGAGAAAGCAGGCCAAGAATGAGTTTGAAAAGCTTTTCTACAAGTTATTAATTAATGCAGTATATGGTAAGTGCATCGAGCGAGAACGATCTCGCGTTGATGTGCGATTAGTGAATAAATTCACTGGTCGATATGGAGCAGAAGCACGTATAGCTCAACCAAATTTTCTTAGTTGTGTTATCTTTGATGAAAATTTGGTTGCTATACAGCTAAAGAGAACAAGTATTACAATTAAAAAACCAATATACGTTGGTCTCAGCATTCTCGATTTGTCTAAAACATTGTTATACGATTTTCATTATTCATATATGAAGCGGCGACTTGAGGAAAAATGTAAACTCCTTTACACCGACACAGATAGTCTGATATATGAGGTTGTTGACGTGGATATGTATAAAATAATGAAAGAAGACTTGCACAAATTTGATACTTCTGATTACAAAGAGAACAATCAATTTGGTATCCCGCGTGTCAATAAAAAAGTGTCTGGATTAATGAAAGATGAATGCTGTGGCATGATTATAAATATGATAATATTATTATGACGGAATTTATTGGTTTACGTAGCAAAATATATAGTATTTTAATAGATGGATCTGAGACTGTGAAGAAAGCCAAAGGTATAAATTCGAGTGTTGTGAAGAAAACAATCACGTTCGATGATAATCGAAAATGTCTTGAAGAACAAATTATTGTTAAACGTGATCAGTGCAACATTCGCTCTAAATTGCATGTAGTGCATACTGAAAAACAGAAGAAAATAGCACTAAGTCCGCATGATGATAAAAGATACCTATTACCTCAAGCACAGACACTTTGCCTTGCTTGAAAAGCCGAGCTTGAAAATTACCTTCCTTTGGAGAAGAAACTAAGACTTACTTAACATTTCCAAGTAAGTTCTTAGCTGATTTTCACTATTCTTTTTTTTTTTTTTGTTCTCAAAGAAAATCTTTTCTCTAACACAAATTTTTATATTTTTCATTTCAGAATGGATCTATCTGCACTCAACAAGATTGCTGAGCGTAAGTTCTTGCCTAAGAAGAAAGTCACGGACTTGAAAAAAGGTCATGAGTACATGGTGACTGCACTCAAGGAAGTAAACACGAGATTCGGCACAAAGATCGTGGCTGAGATCGATGACAGCTTTCAAATATTTCTGCCCGGGAAGATCTCATCAGCAATCTATTAAGATCAAGAATTTCTCAATAATCTCTCTAACACAACAAATAAACTTAGTTTATTTATAACATATCAGGGTGGAACTTCTTTTAAGTTCACCACATATTAAAATAATGAAATACAAAGACTGGTAATTGTTAAATACTATTTATTTATTTATTCAAACTTGTGTGCAATTTACATGAATAAATACATCATTAAATATAATAACAATTGCTTTCTTATACATTTGAACCTTGAATAATTCATACAATCTTATTTTTATCTATCCAACTATTATGCTTGTCATTAAATCCTAACCATTTAACATATACGCGTTTACCACTTTTCTTTAAAACTTTTTCTACTAAATAAATTTCCGGATACATAGTTTTATGAATTTCCGTTTCATAAAAGCCACCAGAGACTGGTTTATCATAATAATCTTTGAGGTGGAAAATTTCCGTTGACCAGTTTGGCGTATAACCTTTTTCGAAAACATTTCGTGACGCTTTATATGATGCATCAATAATTTTTGTAATGGGTGCATTAAAACAGAAATGGCTTCAACGATTTAAATTTCCTGTTCACAATATTGAACAGTATGGCTATCCGTCAAAACCATCTTTTAAGTGCATCACAGTATGCACAAATCATAATCCAAGCTATAAGACGACCTGTGCATTGCACAACGTCAAACTCATGAAATTATTCTATCAGCATAAACTGTAAAATAAAATAAAAAATAAAAAAAATTAAAAAAAAGTAGAGAACGTTATAGGTATTCCAAAACATAATAGAGAGAGAGAGAGGAAAAATTATCCCCACTCTCTCATCCGGTACTAAAACACTCTGAGAGGAGAGAGGGTGTTTCAGTATCTTGGAGAGAGAGAGAGGATCCCTACTCTTCCATCGGGTACCAAAACACTCTGAGAGGAGAGGGGGTGTTTTAGTATGCCTATGTTTTGGTATGCCTATAGCCTATCTACTAGCGGAAGAACCAGCACCACAACACTTCGCGTATGCACTCAAAGAGAGCACACGCTGTAAACAAAGAGAGACGTTCCTTTGTTCCGAATAAAGCTTCGGTGCATTAATCATTCAGACCTAGTGTTAATTTATTTCGTCCTCCTCACGACTACCTTCCAACAGGTTATGGGCCCCGAACGCTTCCACTGCGCAAAGAGCGTTCGGGTTTTCTGCGGCTTAGAGCACCGCACGTGAGCGCAAGGAGGCGCACGTTTTCTTTGTCGCACCGAGAATTGAAGGGTAGTGAAAGATCACACCCGGGTCTTTTGTCACTCAGTACGGGAAGAGGAAACGTCGGAGGCAGGGAGTCTCTGGACTGGAAGCAGGTCGGTGCGTGAGCGAAACAAAGAGAGACGCCATGACACAACAGGTCTCACTTCCTGGCACGTCAACGAGTAAGTAGAAACAGTGCATATTAAGTGATATAAGACGTACTTTAATCAGAATAAAATCACCGCTAAAGAAAGTGCCGTAAAAATCGGATTTATTCAAATTTGAGAGAATAAAATCATCGTGAAAGAAAGTGTTAAAATTAGAAAAAGAAAAATTACAAGTGGTAAAGAAAACGGCATAACGGAAAATCAATCCAGAAAAAGGGCTTGAGGACATGGACATAAACATGACCCCTTTCCTAAGCAAGAAAGATATTCCGCTCGGAAAGCGAGCTACGTCTGAAGATGGGGAAATCTCAGACGTCACGTCTGACCCAGAGGTTGCAGACATCTTCGAGCACCGACTTCAGGAGGAGAAAATACCAGAAAAGAAGAAGCTGGGCTTCTTCAATGGTCAAAATTGTAACTCGACATTTACCGACAACGACAGGGTAATAAAGTCAAATACTATTACAAAGAAAGTAAATTCAAATGTTGATAATCTAAAGAAACGTAGAGACCATATTGATAATTCCTCAAACGGAAATCTAACTACCTCATTGATCAATGAGTTAATTGAAAGTAAAGTTAAACTATTGCTAAAAGAAAAGGGTAAAGAACTAGAAACTAGTATTAAAGACAACAGCTTGTTAAACTTATCAGATCATTTGAAAAATGAGTTTTCAAATAGGGATAATCAACCTGGTAGAAATTATAAATTAACACCAAACATGAAATTTGAAATGTTTGAAGATTATCTCAAATCAGAGTTGAGAATCAAAAAACTGATTTATACTCTAGATAACGAATCTGACCATACTTACGATGAACAAAAATTGAAAGACGATAAGTTCAAAGTTCGAGACATTATAATAAATAGAATAGACGCTACTTATTATCGTAAAATAACTGATCTGACTGAACCCACAGAAATTTTGAAAAAGATCAATAATGTTAAAAGATATGAGACTAAAACAACTAGCATATCTGCTAGAAATGATTTGAATTTAATTAGATATAAACCAAGCAAAGAGACTGTATCTGATTTCTTTGACTCATTCAAAGAGAAAGTAAGAACGTTTGAAAACATACCAGACTCTGGAAAACTATCAGAGAAAGAAAAAGGAGACTACTTCATTCAAGCAGTCTCAGATGCTGTACCTGATATTATTACAGCAGATAGTGTTTATTTTGAAACTACTGGAATCGAAATGTCGTGCGCTCAACTAATGAATCATTTGTTAAAGGTTGAATCTACAAAGAGTGGCAAAGAGCCAAAAGTTCCCGTCAAGAGCTTCTACAATCGACCCAACAAGCCAGGACAAGGACGTCTCATCTGTCATGGCTGTGGTATGGATGATCATATCCAAGCTGAGTTTCCCCATCCCGGCAAGAAGCTGTGCTACAAATGCCTGAAACTCGGCTCTCATGTGGCCAGCGAATGCAGGAAGAGAAAGACAGACGACCACGGTTCACAGGACTTTGTGTCCAAAGGCCCTTCACCCAAGAGAGGCAGATGGTCTCCTCGAAGAGGAGGCGGGGCAGGAAATCGTGGAAGCCGAGGCAACCAGATATCCAGACCGGCCCAGTACTCTAATCAAGGAGAGACTAGAGGCTCCAATTCGAACAGAGGGGCGAGAGGTAGTCGTTCCTTTAGAGGCCGAGGCCGCGGTGGCCGAGGAGGCTCCAACCGAGGTTCTGGCTATGATAGATTTGGCGGTGTTTCCTCCCTGCAGGCCATTGCTGACAATTACGAAGGTAGGTCCAAAGACACTCTCATAGATAATGGAAACAACAAGTTAGTCGAATTTATTGCTGACTCTGGTGCAACCGAGCATCTCAGCAACTCGAAAATGTATTTTACTGAATATAGTAATAAAATAAAATCGAGGATAGAATGCGCTAATAACGAAAGCGACTTTGAAGCAGGAGGATTAGGAAAAACAAATATAGTAACAACAGATAATAATACTTTCATTCTAAACAATATCTTGTATGCAAAAGAATTGTCAAATAACTTGCTTTCATTGAGGCGTTTTGTCGATCAAGGCTTAGAAATTTATTTGAATAACAAAATAATTGATATATACGATCCTGAATTGAATGAGAGTATTTTATCTGGAAAATATAAGAAACCCTTCTGGATATTAAAATTAGTAATTGACAATATTCCAAGAGATAGAACTAAGTCTTTCTATAATACTAGAAGTAAGAAAAATAAGAAAAACATAGAGGTTACAGAAAAACCCACGACAGATAAAGGGAGTAATACGGTAAATAAAAAACTTGTAAATGAGAACCTTGGTAAAAGTAAAGTGGAAAATGAATTTTTGGAGACTACTAATAATAGAAAAACTCATGTTGTAAACGACGAAGACAAATCATTAGAAACGAAAGAGTTAAAACTACCAATCAATGATTCTGAAGGTCTCTCTGAAAGTATGCTATGGCACATGAGACTTGGTCATGTTTCAAAGACTTATTTATTAGCTCTTGCTAAAAATAATAATAAATTATTAAAGATAGATGATATTTTAAAAGATACCTCAATTCCAGCATGTAAAATTTGTCTTCAAGCTAACAGCATCAAGCTGCCTTTTGCCAAGATTCGCATGAGAGCGACGAAACCTTTACAGATTGTCCATGGTGACACTATGGGACCCATTAGCCCTGTATCTCACCCTGGAAAATATAAATTTCTACTAGTGTTAATAGATGATGCTACTAGAGCAGCATTAGCTTTCCCAATACAGAGTAAGTCAGATGTTCCACAATGTATAGATACGTTTGTAAAAAACATGCGAAACTTGATCGGAACAGAAGAAAAATTCTGTTATCTGCGATGTGATCGAGGTACTGAATTTACTAGTCAATCAACAATCGATGTATTAGACAAATATGGAGCAGAACTGCAGTTAGCTTGTCCAGATACGCCACAACACAATGGTGTTGCGGAACGTTTTAATAAAACTCTTGAAATTAAAGTCAGAGTCATGATGCTAGATTCAGGACTACCTAATACATACTGGGATTTAGGTGTTAAAACAGCGGTATATATATACAATCGAACCCCTCATAAGTCCATAGATATGAGAACACCTTTGAGTGAGATTTTACCATTACAATCAGATTGTTTAGACCAGATTAAACGATTCGGTTGTGCAGGCTATATTAAAATACCACGTAACACGGAGACTAAATTCTCACCCCAGGCAATGTTAGGTTTTCTGGTTGGATATGTCAGTACGGGATACACGGTTCTTGTTCCTAAGGAGAATAAACTCTATAATAGCAAGCATGTCAGGTTTATTGAAAACCTGACATATAAAGATTTTCCATCTAAAATTATTGAAACAACAGATGACTCAGAGTTGTCCTTCTCAGAGATACAGGAAACGGTGGATCCAGTAATTGAAAGCTCTGGTATACCAGAAGTAGAAGCCAGTCAAAGTCAAGTTTTAGACGAATCCGCTCAAGTTAAGAGAAAACGAGGTAGGCCCAAGAAGGGAGCGAAAGTGAGATTTCTATTGTGTGAAACGCAGGAAGAATGCGAATTAACGTACGACAGGGAACAGAGCCACTTGAAGTATCATGCGTTATTAGCCAAAATTCAGGGGGATCCTCAAACATACAAAGAGGCAATTCATTCGGCTGAAAAGGAACATTGGATAGATGCCATAAGAACTGAACTTGACGCTATAAAAGATAAGCAGGTTTATACAGTAGTAGAAAGAGCAAAGATACCAATGAATAATAACAAGGCTAACATCATAGATTCAAGGTGGGTCTTGAGAAGAGAAGAGAAACCTACGCCCCGGTATCTAGAATATCATTAATTAGATCTTTCTTTGCGATCGCTAACAAATACAAGTATTCAATTAAGCAGCTAGACGTAGAAATAGCCTTTCTGTATGGTGAGTTATCTGAGGACATTTATTTAGAAATCCCAGAGGGAGTTTAGGTAAACGATGATACGAGAAAACGATTTGTTTGGAAACTCAACAAATCACTATACGGCTTAAAGATAAGTCCTAAAAAATGGAATGATAAATTTTCCAGTGTAATGAACAATCTGGGTTTTACTTCTCACGATATAGATCCTTGTCTGTATACTTATAGAAAGCACACCGATATAGTGATAGTGATCCTTTATGTAGACGATATATTGTTAGCAGAACCTAGTAATAGTCTGTTAAATAAGATCAGTAAAAGTCTAAGTCGAGAATTTAAAATTAAGGATTTGGGAAGTCCCAAAGAATTTTTAAACACAAACATAAGTAGAGATTTTGATAAACAAGAGATTAAATTGAATCAGACAAGATTTATCGATAGAATACTAAAAAGATTTGGCTTTGAAACTTGCATACCCAAAAATACTCCAATGAAACAGAGTGACTCAGTGAGCTGTGCTAGGAAAGAGAGGGAGGAAAGCGAGTATACAGAGGAAAAGTTTCCAAATAGGCTTTATCGAGAAGCCGTGGGATCACTGCTGTATTTGGCTGGTACTACGAGACCTGATATTTCATATACAGATAATATACTCAGCAGACACCAGGTTAACCCAACAACAAACGAATGGAACATGGTCAAGAGAGTCTTTCAGTACCTAGCAGGAACTAAGAATCATAGCTTGATACTTACGAATAACTCAAAAGATATGATTGCATATGCTGATGCAAGTCTATCTGATTGTAAGAATGCACTGACCACGTGTGGATATGTGATTCGGCTGTTCGATGGTACAGTTGCGTGGAGAACACACAAGCAACAAAGTGTTGCTTTGTTGACTTGTCAGGCAGAATATGTAGCCATGAGCGAAGCTTGTCAAGAGGCAATGTCCTTACATAATTCTATATCAATTATGGTTAATGAAAAACTGTATCCAATCACTGTGAAATGTGACAATACAGCTGCTATATCATGTGCCAAAGTCAATGGAGATAATAGACTCAGACACATGGTAGAGCGACGAGAACATTACATCAAAGAATGTGTAAATAAAGGCTATGTAGTAATAGAATGGGTAAAATCCAAAGAGCAACTTGCTGATATCTTTACTAAGGCTCTAGTAGATCCATTGCATAGGGAATTAACATATAAAATTAATAATATGGTTTCTCATAATTAATTGTCTGTTTTCTTTGTTTCTTTAGACTCCGACGAGGAGCATGCTGATGAAGCAGAGACTCAAGGAGAATTCTGGGACTAATGATGTAAAAGTGAGAGGGAGTGTTGGAATTGGCAGCACTTTGCTCAACGTCCAGCTCAACGTTAGGGCCTCTGGCCGCCGCGCATGCGCGACGCCAGCGCTTGCTTCGGGAGGGAGAGTCGCGGCTCTCCGCCGAGTAGTATCGCGTATGCACTCAAAGAGAGCGCACGCTGTAAACAAAGAGAGACGTTCCTTTGTTCCGAATAAAGCTTCGGTGCATTAATCATTCAGACCTAGTGTTAATTTATTTCGTCCTCCTCACGACTACCTTCCAACACTTATCGATAACTGAACTCTACGTCGACCTCGCGGAGTTCGCTCGACGCCGTTCTCACGGCGGAACTCTTCTCCACGGATCTCGACGGAACAGTTTTATTTAAAATTTAATCATTCGCAGTTTATAAAGATAAATAATATATTTGTTGGAACTTTTATACAAAACTATCGGTTGGAATTATAAATGAATAACATAAAGTTGAAAATTTTCTAGTAATACTTGACAAAGAAATGTTGTACGGATTATCAGAATTTAAAATGCATTTGTTTTAAGTGTGCATGACGTCACAATAGTGCAGTGTTGTTGCGAGAGTCGTGTCGTAGAACAAAGCGAGCACACGTTCGAACGTGCGTGGAAATGCTTTTATGAGTTGGACTATAGGACCTCTTTGTATTTTAGAAAAGAAACTTGAATCCTTTGATTTTTCCGAGATTGAAATGTTTTTCCACTAGACGGGACACGTAATAGAATCGAGAGTAAAATTTTGTGAATGTATTTTGAATGTAAAGTTTTAAATAAAGATAGCAATTGTTATACTCAATATTATTATGAAAGATAGCAATTGTTATACTCAATATAATTATGAAATTTATTTATGCAGTTAAATGTAGAAGTATATGAAAAATCGGTTCGTGACAGAATATCTTATGTAAATATGTACTAAGTAGTCTGAATTTTGTTAAGAGATAAAGGTAACTTTGTATATTTTATTCACTTACATTTACTTAGAGTTATAAATATAAACATAATTTTTGCGTGACAGTTATTCAAGTTATAAGCGGAATTCGACAGTATTTGAAATTATTGTATCAAGGTGTCAAGTTGTAGAGTGGCAACGTTTTGTTGAGATTTGCGTAATGCGCGCGGTTATCGTTTATTTTGAAATAGAGAATGCAAAGAAACACTTTAAATATTTTTGGCATGGTAATTCAATGCATTGTTTTTATTTCATATCTATTGAGAGTTAAAATTGCAAATATACTGCCTACTGAATTTTTCTAACGAATGTTGGAGCGGCTATTTTTCACTGAGTCACTAATATTCGAACCAGATGTCTGCGAGAACGACGAAGCTGCTGGGTACAACAGTTACGGCATTGCTGTTTAAAGAAAAATGCATTACTTAGTACGGCTAGGAACGATCATCATCACGACCCGGAGCGGAAGGCAAGCAGTAGAGAAGCATTATCCGGAGCGGTGATTTAAAATGATAAGAATGTATATGCAAAGATTTCTATTTTATTCTGTTATGCTTTCGTATTCGCATTTGAATCAGTTTTGTTAAGAATTGTTGGATAATAATTTGACATCGATATGAAGAGTTTATTGTGGAAAGTAAGATTTTGAGACGGGAGCGTAAATATTTGTTGATTGATAGTTAGTCGCAGTAGGATTTTGAGGTGCTGCGATATAGTTGAACTGAATATAATTTGATTTTTTTAGTACGTTCAAAATTGATTTTGAATGATTTAGTAAGATAAAAGAAAATTAAGTTGTTTTAAGGAAATAACTTTTTATGATTTTACATGACTCTAAATTGCTTTAATTCTGACAGTTGCTTCGCTGATTGCCTAGGACCCAGACAAAGAGGCGTGGCCTCTGTGCTGAGTTGGATAATTTTTTGTTTTGTAAATTGTGGACAGTAAGAAATTTCCGTGATACTCAACGTGAATTCTATGAACAATAGGCTCGCCGCGCAAGCACGCACAGGGATGAGCTGCATGAGAGTAACCAGTATATGATATTGACAGTAGAAATATCAGTAAGCAATTTCAAAATATGAATTTTTGGGACGTATGTATGAGTGTATGCATGTACGTGTGCTCTTTATACTTTATTTTGTACATGTGTTTAATGTCATTTCCCTTCTTCAAGTTTACACGGTTTCCTTGGAGGCATAGGGCGAATGCCAGGGATTATGTACTTTTGAATCCGTGCTAGTGTTCAATTGTACTAGTAGCACATAGTTGATTTTAGTATGTAGTATGATGTGTGGTACAAAATTACGGAGATTTTATACGAGGGGGAGAATTGTTTCGGTCGTAATCGTGGGCTACTAGAAATAAGTGCAAGTGCGGCTTATGTATTCTTTATTAATAATATATTCTAGCTATTAGTAGTTTAAGCGAACATTTCTCCGTAATTTGGCTCTCATATGCGCGAATCGACAAGGTTGTTACGTCCTGACTACTCTTAAATAAATAGTCACGGACGTAATGATAAGTGTAGTGGCAAGGCTGTAAACGGTATTAGTTCGCGCCTAACACTCTCACTGTTAGTCAATTAAATGAAAGAACTTACCTTTGAGTTCAGTTGCCAAGATGAAACATTCGATACACGAATTATATTCACTGTAACTATGTAGTTTATTTAACTATATGTATATATATATATCTAATTGAATTAAAATATTATTCACAAATAGTGAGAATAAAACTTAGGTATTTGGATTTATAACGATAAACTGTTTTCATTGATATATCGTCTATTGTCAGACGACGCGTACGGAGCCCGTGTCTGTATACGAACTGCTTAATTGGGTACATGCAAGGCTTTTTAAAATCTTCGTTCGCAATGCAATTTTTGTAGTATTTACAAACTTAAAATTTCGGAAATTGTATACATAAAAAGTAGCGCTCGCGTAAGACGTCACGAATTGCTGATGTGCTGATTCGTCAGTGGCCTGCATTCGGCCAAATTGCTGATATGCTGATTCGTCAGTGGCCTGCATTCGGCCGTGTGTCGAAACTGTTCGGTGCGTGTAATGCATTCTTCTTGGGAGAGTTTGAATTTCAACGTTTATATTCTTTTTAGGTTTTGAATAAATTTATGTAATAAATCACACGACGTCACAAGGTGATTCATGGTTTCAAGCCAATACGGTTTCATCATATACTTACCAAGGGCTCCCAAGCCTCGCAAATAGCTTGTCCTCATTCGCCTGCTAAACTCAAGGCTGCAAAGAAAGAGTTTCACAAATGGTGCGAGCTGGGCATTTGACGCCCTTCAGACCGCTCTTGGACCAGCCCATTACACATGGTTCCAAGAAAAATGGGAAATTCTGCGGCATCTTATCACGTCCAACGGCTACAATCCAAATCTAGAAAAAAGTCAATTTTGTTCAAGAATTCCCAATACCACAGACCAACAAGGAACTCCGAAGATTCCTAGGTCTCGTGAACAGTTACAGACGTTTGCTTGCGCACGTCGCAGACACGCAACGTCCACTCCGCTAATTTTTGAAAGGAATCAAGAAGAAGGACAAACGCCAAGTTCCCTGTACTCCAGAAGCTGAGGCAGCCTCAAGCAACGCGCAGGCGACGAATGGCAACCGTTAGCATTCTTTTCGCAGGAAATTCTCACCTGCGCAAAAAAAGTATGTTACGTACAGCAGAGAATCACAGCTATCTACGAAGCCATTCGCAACTTCCACCACTATCTCGAAGGGGTGAAATTCAAATTATTTACAGATTACAAACCCTTAATCTACGCTCTTTAACAGAGCCACGACAAGATGCCAGCTATTGGTCAGCTATCGCGCAGAAACTGACGCTCTTCTTTACTGAACTCTTTATTTGGTTGTCATCTCTCCAGACGTCTGACGTGTGTGATGGTCAGAGCGGAACTAAACCGTTGCGCCAGCGGCGCTCGCTCGCGACGTAAGCCGCTCTCCCCTCTCTGCGGTCAGACGTATGCCACACGGTGTGAAAAAAACATTTTTTTTTTTGTATTAAAACCTAATATCTCACGATTGAGTGAATGGAATTGGATAAAATTTGGTTGGAGTATAGTTTGAACTATGTGGACTACGAGAAAAATATTGAGTCCTAAAATAGTTTTTAAGGTCCCTAAAATTCAAGGCAAAAAGGCTAATTTTGCGATTTTAGCAATAAAATCTTTGGCTTTTTCAATATTTTTTGGAAAAAAAAACTATTCGGCTGGAAAATTAAATTAAATTAAATGTGACATAGCTTTCGAGGACGTTAATAATAAACCTGATAACACAATGGTTTCTAGAGTTTATACTCTAATAAAAATCTACAAAGTCAATAATCCTATACGCAGAATAGTCTCTGCTATCAGTAGCCCCACATACCGATTTGACAAAAGTATTTGCACACTTCTGAATAGATACGACCCTAAACCAAAATCGAGCTTAAAAAATAACATCGAACTTAAACAAACTATACAACACTGTGATAACTTCAGAATACATATTTTTCGTTGTTGTATTCCTATTTGGCAACATTCCTAAACAACTGATTATCGAAGCTTTGGCCGATAAATAAAAGTATTGTGAAATGCTCACTTTCTTTAGCATTTTGATGTATTAAAAACAAGGCTAGTTATTATAAAGTAAATCAATCGATACCCTTTCCACTAGAATGCAGCGTATAATAAGATATAGCAAACTCAGAATATATAGGTCACAAGACGCTCTCGATACCATAAAGTATAACACTATACTTGGCATCAGGATACTGCAATTGCACGTACATTAAGCCCCAAATAAGGCAAAAAGCTTCATTTATACCGAGAAAAATATATAGTAACTATTACCAAAATTCAACTATAAACTCTAGCAGCATAGCTATATAACAATCTTTTATAGTAATTATTACTCATAAATTTAGAGCAAACATTTTTGAAAAAATCGGTTTGAAATCGATGATTTTTTTACTATATCCGAATAGTGAAATTTACTTTATTCAAATAGTTAATTTTACTATAGTGTACAGTAATAGGTTTATCTTTCCCCAAGAGACTGTATAGTCAGTCGGTTCCAGGATCTAGATAGGAGAAAGGGGCAAAAAAGAGTCTGTTTTTATATTCTTAATAATAACAAAATTTATTTCCTAGTTAAACAATAGCATCTGTTGTTAAATCCCGGATAAAGTAGAAATCAATTATGGGTCTCATTAAAAATATGTGTATCGGTTCGATGGCGGTATGACTATTCAATGGCGGATTTCGATGTTAGGAATTTATTTGGACGGTGTAGTCGTGTTGTAAGCGCACGGCGTTACAAATCTTCGTTGCTCGTCTCGTTCTTCTCTTTATCCTGTGGGCACACAGAGATGAAGCGAGTCGTGAGATGTCGGGGTAAGACTGGCTTTGTAGTTGAGTAGAACTGCCAGTTGTGCCATGCGATTTGCCTTTTAAACGCGCGCGACGTAGATGTGTATAGGTGCGTTCACGGTGCGCTGCCCACCTCGCTCCACGCCCCTTTAAAATAATTTAGTAACAATTACTTGAATATTGTTACATTTACTATAAATTTTGTGATTACTACCATATTTAAAATTACTATGGTGTATAGTAATCTTTACTGTTGCAACGCCGGTACCCTAAGCGGGTCTTGAGTGTAGTCGTCCAGAGCGGTCGGGTGGGTGCCTATCACCGCTACACAGCGCGTCCTCAGGTTGCGGATATAGGAACGGCCCCTGAGAAGGAGGTTAGCTGCGAATAAATCGAATAAGCAGCCGCGGACAACCGATAGGCCCGGGCGTGGGTGTCATGAGCCCACACTGGCGAACGCATTCATCTAGAAACACTACGCAAGCACCACCACAACAACGAACACTCAACAATATTTCCTATTTTCACTTTCTCTTTCTACGTCACTATGTCTATATTCTATCTCTTTTAGCACACATTACAAAAATTCTGCTGTCGTGGAGGATGCGGGAGCGATGACAACTGCCCCGAAAGGGGATGTGTAGAATGATTCGCCACCTGGTCTTACGCGGTCTTATGAAGCCAGCGAAGGCGGGCTGCTTTGCAGGGAGGCGTTAGGATACGAGAATGATTCCGTAGTGCGTCGGACGATGAATTGACTCCGTCCTCATCAAAGTCGGAAAGCTCTCATACTTAGTTCTAGAGAGGTATGGGGGTTATCACCTCTAGAAAGGTTGACTCACCTGCGATCGGAACAGGATCCAAAACGCGCGGGTTTAACTTACTATCATGGCTGAAAAAACACAAAACCAAACCCAAACCAATAGGGACATAAAGGTGGGAACGTGGAATGTGCGCAGTTTATACAGAGCAGGTGCGTACCTGGAAATCTTAAAAGAAGCTGGTGAGCGCGAATTAGATTTAGTAGCAATACAAGAAACTCGGTGTCAAGATAGCGGAATTTTAGCAAAAGATAACTTCAGCGTTATATTCGGGGGCGCGAGCAGACACTCCTTAGGTACCGGATTTCTGGTTAGCAAAAGAATTATACACGCTGTTAAAAGTTTCAGATTAGTGAACGACAGACTCTCGTATATCATCATCGAAGGAGCGTGGTACAATTACGTGGTTATTAACGTACATTGTCCTACGCAGGACAAAGAGGAAGGGGTAAAGGATCTTTATTACGAAGCTTTAGAACAATTAATCGACCAATTCGCGTCTTACGACACCAAAAAAGTAGTGGGGGATTTCAACGCTAAAATAGGGAAAGAGTAAATGTTTAGGCCCACTATAGGCAAGGAAAGTCTGCACGAAACCAGCAACGACAACGGTATTAGGGTCATTAATTTCGCGGCGGCAAAAGATCTTATAGTAAAAACTATGTGCTTTAAGCACAAGGATATACACAAAGCAACGTGGACATCGCCGGACGGAGCCACGTAAAATCAAATCGATCAGTTCCTTATCGATAAGAGGCGCCACACAAATTTACTTGACGTAAGAACCTATAGGGGGGCGCATTGCGACTCGGATCATTTTCTAGTAGTGGCCAAATTAAGAGCCAAATTAGTAGCCGGGCAAAATAGTAAACGGGCGGAACGCTACGAAACGGGGTAGAGCGAATTCAGTATCGAGTAGAAATAAGTAACCGGTTTCAGGTTCTTGAAGACACAGATACACCGACGGAGGTAGATGACGACCCAAACAGTCTATGGGGGGCTATCGAAAGAACGGTAAAAGAGGCCGCGAACAAAGTGCTAGGTAAAAAGAAAAAGCCAAAGAGCAAACCTCGGTTTGACGAAGAGTGCGAACTCTGGTTTGAAAGGCGCAAAAAGGCTAAAGTAGACAGCGTTCACAATGGAAACGATAGGGCCGTAGAAGCGTACCACAAAATAAGAGAGCAAGTGGGTGTGATTTACAGAAACAAAAAGCGCGAGTACCAAAAGAACGAGATTAGAAAAATAGAAACTAACAGTAAGGAAAATAACCCGCGCAAGATGTACAAAGGAATCAACGCTATTAGGAAGGGTTTCCAGAGTAGATCGCAATTAATGAAAGATGAGGGTGGGAATCTCGTTACAAGCGAAAATGAACTGCTAAACCTGTGGAAAGGATAATTGATAAGTTACTAAACGTACATGAAAACTGCGAGGAAACGGGAGATGAAATCCACACTGCTGAACTCCATATGGAAGAGGACAGATATACAGAAAAAGGGAGATAAGACAGATTGCAATAACTACCGGGGAATCTCACTTTTAGCTACCTGCTACAAAGTTCTATCAAACGTAATACAGGCCAGACTCACGCCCTTCACGGAAGATATAATAGGAGAGTATCAGTGTGGATTCCGGCGTAACACAGTTGTTAGAGATAAAATGCGTACGACTCTATCAAACGAAGAAAAATGTATCAAATCCTTGTGCTCCTTGGAGTACAAAAAAACTCGTGAAATTAATTCAAATATTTCTGAACGGAAGCACGGGAAAGGTCCGAGTAGGCGGTAAAGTATCCGAATCATTCATGATAAGCGACGGTTTGAAACAAGGTGACGGTCTTTCTACGGTACTCTTTAACTTAACGCTAGAGTATGTTGTTAGAAAAATGCACACTAGCGGGCTAGGTGCAACCCTTAACGGAAAAACACAAATTCTGGGATATGCCGTTGACTTGGACATACTAGGGGATAACGGTGCAGCGGTAGCGAGAGATGCGGAAATTCTCATAAATGCGGCTGAGGACACAGGGCTAGAGGTGAGCAAATCGAAAACGAAATATATGATCAGGGACAAACTGGGCATTTGCGAAGGTGAGGGTGATCTTACAGTCGGAAATTATCCTTTCGAAAAGGTTAGCGATATTTAGGCACAACCATAAATGATCGAAACGAAATTAAAGCCGAGATTAACAAGAGACTTCATTATCGGGTAATGCCTGCTTCTATGCCGTGAATAGATTACTAAAATCAAAACTGCTGTCTAGAAATGTAAAAGTAAGGATATATAGGACTATAATAATGCTGGTAATTTTGTACGGGTGCGAAACATGGGCGCTAACTAAAGCGGAAGAAAACCGTTTTAGGGTGTTCGAAAATAAGGTTCTGCGGAAAATATATGGGCCAAAGAAAGATGAAGAAACTGGGGAGTGGAGGAAACTGCACAGAATAATTAAATCGCGTAGACTAAGATGGGCAGGGCACGTGGCAAGAATGGGAGACGATCGCACGGTAACGCGTATAATGAAAGGAAAGCCAAGCACACCGCGACCTCTAGGTAGACCTAGGCGCAGGTGGGGGGACAACGTAAAACCGGACTTAACTGAAATCGGGAGAGAGGGTGCGCAATGGACGGGGTTGGCAGAAAATAGAGATATGTGGAAGACTTGCGTAGATGAGGCAATGAACTTTCGAGTTTGAAATGCCATTTAAAAAAAAAAAGCAGTAATCTTTACTATGTCTATATTTCTCAGTGTAAGTTTCTTAATTGGCCAAATACCTATCCCGCCAAAAAGATGAAAAATTGGAGATCACATTTTCTACGCTCAGCAACAGGTCTGCACGTTCTGAGTTCGTTTCGAAAATCATCACTACTCGCAAGCTCTGCCTAAATTCGGTCCGGTATCGGTATATAGCATCTTGGTACTTCGAAATATTTCCGACCGTGTGTGGACTTAGAATATTTTTGATTAATAAAAGACTAAGAAAAATTTTAATCATGCAATCACTTATAATATTGTTGACACTTTTCGGACTTAACATACTTACGTTGTTGTTCGTCGTTGCGGAAAACCAAAATTATTAACAAGACTTTCGATAGTTGCAAGCGAGCGTTATTTTCGAGTTGTTTAAAATTGAATAAAGTAAGAAAGAACGAAATCGCGAGTGTACTTTTAACCTGAAAACTTCTGATTTCGAAGTTTTCTACCCCCGCATTAACTTCGCGAACTGTTTGCGAACCAATCCACCCTCGCATTAACTTCGCTTTGGAAGCCGAGCCGATGCCTCACTAAAATTTCACAAAGAGTAGCCATTATTTACAACCTAGTAGACAAAGCTATATAACTTTCAGATAAATCCTTCCATAATCAGAATATCTCCATAATTAAATCATTTCTTACAGCGAACGATTATCCCTTGAATAACCACACTATCCACAATAGCACAAAACGTACTTTTACGAGCTACAAATACCATATAGTATAGTTTTTCCGTATAATAAATATATCAATCCAAAAATTAAAGGTATCTTACAAAAAAAAAAAATAACATTGCACTCTTAAATAAAACAACAGACAAATTCAATAAGTACATTAAACTAGGTAGAGATACGATAGACAAAGATGACATTAACAAAGTTGTTTACAAGATAGACTGCAAAGATTGCAATGCCACATACATCGGCATAACAACTAGAGCTCTCAAACAACGTAAAAAAGGGCACGTTCGTTGCATCAAAAACAAGGACGAGAAATCGCCTGTCGCAGTTCATCATATTAACACAGGACACAACTTCAACATAGAAAACACACAAATTATTGACAAAGTACACAACAATTACACATTAGAATCTTAAGAAATGCCATACATACATTACAATATAATCAACAGAATGTCTGACACGACACTCGTGGTTCACTCCGGCTCTTCGAGACCTCGTAACTGAGCGAGATAGACTCTACAAGAAATTTCGCAGAACACGTCATCCTCGAGACCAGTATTTTCACGGACTAGCAATAGATAACGCTCATAAACAGGTCAAGGAAGCCAGAGTGAACAACTATCACTCATGGCTATCAACCTTAACAGACATCGGAGAGATCTGGAGAGAACTCGAGAAACTTGGAATTACTACCTTCAAGGAAACGATCCCGTCTCGCTTCTTCGCAGAAAACCTTAACAGATACTTCAGTGGGATATCCAACGATCCACTTGCCTCCTCTGTTGATGAACATCTGCAATCACTCGAGAGTCTGGAATATCATGTCCACTTCAATTTCAGTGAGATCACGGAATCGGACGTGTTGGCTGTGGTTCAGTACTTTACCTTTCATGCCAAGGGAAGCGATGGCATCCCAAAGGTTGTCGTTTTCAAGGCCATGCCAGTGCTCCCTCTCATATTATGTTGTATCTTCAACCTGTCCTTGAGCAAGTAATGCTTTTCCTCGGACTGGAAAAAGTAGCTAGTGCGCGCACTTGACAAAGTCAGTTCTCCAAAATCTATCACTCATTATCGTCTGATTTCACTCGTATGTTTCCTCCTATCCAAGGCGCGGAAGTAGCTGGTACACAGGTAGCTTTCTTACTACCTAGAAAATAGGCTCTTCCTTGACGACCTACAGACAGGTTTTCGTACCGGTAACAGTACACAGTTCGGCTTAATAAAGCTGACTGATTATGTCAGGCTTGGTATAGACAAAAAGAAGGTCACCCATCTTCTTTTCGACTTTAGCAAGGCGTTTGACACTGTATGTCACATCAAGCTCCTTAGAAAGCTAACTATTTTCGGCTTTTCTAAGCAGGTGATCTGCTGGTTTGCCTCTTATCTCACAGGTAGACAACAAGCCGTCCTTAGTGATAACAACCAACTATCCTCATACTTACCGCTTAACACTGAAGTCCTTCAAGGAGTAGGTCCTTTAATATTTGCGTTGTACATCAATAAAATAAATCTTTTTCTGGACCGAGATGTAGCACATCTGATCTATGCAAATAACCTGCAAATTTACAGCCGATACCACCTTGAGGAGCTCGATTCCTGTTCCGTCAAAATGAGTGCTAATGCCGAGAGGATAAAATGCTGGGCTAAACAAAATAACCTCAAACTTAATTCCCCTAAAACCAAGGCTATCGCCCCAGGGTCGCCCTACTATATCAATGCTCTACCTACAATAGCTAACACCTTTATCAACATACGGGGAGCCCAGGTCGATTTTAAATCCTCTGTGCGCAGTCTGGGATGGTGCTTGACTCTAAATTAACGTGGAAAGAGCAGGTAAAACACGTGTGTAAGCATGCTCATTCTCTTTTGTACAAGCTATACTTTTTCAGGAAAAGCACTAACCTTAGGCTGAGCAAACATCTTGTTCAGGCCCTACTCTTCCTTATCATAGATTACTGCTTTAACTTGACACAAGAACTTTACACTAAACTACTAAGACTGGTGAATACAGGTATACGTTATATCTACGGTATAAGGAGTGATGAGCACATCACACCTTACAGACGCGAGTTGCAATGGCTCACCACCGCTAAGCGTAGGAAGTACTTTGCGCTTCTTAAGAAAGCTATTTAATACTGGCAAACCATCGAACTTAATTGCCTACTTCGACTTCCACGTCGCACTTCGTCCTGTGAGGGGTGACGTGATACAACTAGACATACCTCCCTTCTCGGCAGAGACTCTGAGGAATTCATTACACATAAGCACCGCATACCTGTGGAACTCATTACCCTCGCTACACGACACCATGAATATCAATCATATTAAAAGCGAGGCTAAAAACTATTTTTCCAACCTCGAAAATACACAATAACACTCATAATCACCCTCACTATAAAATCTCTTACTCATTTATCACGCCACAATCACAATCATGTAACACACACACACACACACACACACACACCTGCAACGAGCTATGCCTCTAGCTTGTGGCAAGCCTGACTTGCTACAACCGTGCAGCTAGGCTTTCCGCTCGCGCTCTGTCTCTATCTCTCTCACGCAGACGCGTCTTTTCACGCTGTTCTCTCTCTCTCACTCTCTCTTGCATGCACTGGCTAGACGCCTCGCGCACAAGACGTCTGAATCTGCATCCACACCACACACCGATGCTCTCTTCTCTTGTGCACGTCACATGCACAGCCGTACTCTCCCTCATAGTGAACGCATTCACTCTAGTTTAGCCGCACCACACTCGTCTCTCTCTCTCTCTCTCTCTCTCTCTCTCTCTCTCTCTCTCTCTCT
>QLSS01000238.1:65737-91247 GCA_024372645.1 Trichomalopsis sarcophagae
CTCTCTCTCTCTCTCTCTCTCTCTCTCTCTCTCTCTTCCATGCTACTCTCTGTCGGGGCTGTACCACTCTATGAGTTGGTACTAATAGAATTGAAAATCTGTTTTGTAGAAAGGAGAGAGAGAGAAATAGCAGTCGGATGATTTCCACTAGTTTCCGTCGGAAAGAAAGAGAGAGAGAGAGAGAGAGAGAGAGAGAGAGAGAGAGAGAGAGTAAGAAAGAGAGAGAGAGAGAGAGAGAGAGAGAGAGAGAGAGAGAGAGAGAGACGAAAGAGAGAGAGAGAGAGAGAGAGAGAGAGAGAGAGAGAGAGAGAGAGAGAAGGGGAGAGAGAGAGAGAGAGAGAGAGAGAGAGAGAGAGAGAGAGAGAGAGAGAGGAGAGAGAGAGAGAGAGAGAGAGAGAGAGAGAGAGAGAGAGAGAGAGAGTAGCAGACCATGCAACGCTATACTGCGTCGCTTCGCCACCAATCTTACTACCACAATCCCGCCGGTCCACGCGCATACACTAAGTGGAAGAAGACAGCGTAGCGCCGAACTAGCGTGAGTGAAAAAGAGAGCAAACCGCTGGGAGGAGGAAAGCCACGTCGTGCGGACCCGCTTGCAGCTCACCGATAAACCGAGCGTGTGTGTGTGTGAGAGTCGTTGCATGATAATGTAATTTGCAAATCGAAAATTATGTACTGAATGAAGGAGTGATATTGACTTGCGAGAGCGTGTTTCTGAGCAAAATGTTCTGTCAGAAAGCTTGTAAAACAACAATAAATAATTGAAATATGTATAGCGCATGCGCGCAATTGTATGCGAGACCTCGTGTCGAAATTTGCCGAGGTGACGCGAACACTTGGGTATGATATTTAGAAGAAAGCAGTTGAATATTTGCAGGAAATAGATGAGGTTTCGAATCGCTGCCTAGATGAGACCCCCCGGTAGTGCCGAGAGTTTTTTTTTATTGTTTGCGACGAAATTTTTAGAGCACGAGACATCACCAGTACGAGAGTAAGAGCTGTTTTTGCCGAGAAAGTTGAGGTAGAGAGTGAGGTATCCATATGCCTATTTCGTAGCCGTTCTGCCGGGTATTAGATTTGCTCTAGTCGCGAAGCCATCGTATCTAACCGTCGGGAGGTTAATTTGTCGTGAAAGTGTATCGCACGAATGTAAGTTGAAAATAGAAGTTAGTTGAAAATAAAAGACGTGTAATTTCAGTGTATTAAAATAAAGTGTCATAATTTTTCTCCCGACTTTATCCATGGCCGAATCTCCTCAGAAATTAGAAGTCTCTAATAGCCGACAACGTGTTTGTGAATTTTATTTAAAGTTAAATTCGTTCGACCTGGAGCTTGTTTAATAAATATTGTCGGGCGATATTGAAACCTATATAAGGAGTGAATGGCGTAATCTCACCCCTGAATTTCCTCGAAAATCCACATTGTTACAAACTTAAGTCTGCTTTAACAACTGCGGGAAGTCGCCATAAGTGTTACAAGTAAAGGTGCAGATTGAGCTGAAAATTCTTTGCTCAAAATCATATTTTCCATTTAGGCATTTCAAGGTACGTTTCGCAGAAAAAGACAGACCTTACCTCAGACGCCATTGAAAATCATAGTGAATATTATGATTGCTGTCGTTTTGAGAATAACAGAACATTTTATTTTTGCAATCCTCAAGCATATTATTTTGCAGACAATAATAAAATCTACAGTGCACATTATTTTGCAGCTGCTGCTGGAATCCACAACGCATATAACTTTTGCAGCAGCTTTTTCTTGCAGCGCATTTTATTATTGTGTAAAGGCCGTATTTCGGAAGGATACGGGCTGCACGAGTATACGAATAATTATATAAATTAAAAAGAACTAGCCTTTGGCTCGAGAGCCTTGCATCACTAGAGTTACACGTGGACTGAAAGATTTAAGTATGTCCCGTGATGCTCGTCTGCGCGGACACGTATTTGTGCGCGGGTGGTATTCTGTCCCAGCTGCCTGCTAAAGTGGACAGGTTCGTTTCGCGGGGACGTTATTGGCGTCCCAGCAGTATTGTTACACTGTAGTATCGCAGACTAAGAGATGTTTGCGACTATGTTGCTTGCCCTAACCTTGTATGGCTTATGGTCTTGACAGCTAGTGTGTTTGCTCATTCAGTTCTCGTCTCAATAGTTTTAGGTTCTTTTATGGATATTATAAATTATTAATAACAATTATAAACTGATTAATTGTTAAGGATTTTTGTTTTATTGGAGACAACACGGAACTCAGCTGATGTTACAGTTTCGTATAATTTGGTTATTATAGTATCGTTGTTATTACGTTGTGCAATGGTTTATTTGTAATATGTACAATTACTCTCGACGCTTGTACAATTGAAGTTAACTTACGATATGTTTATGTATTCGTTCTCTTTCGTAACCTGGAATCTGGATACTCCTTCGTGGCACTTTAGATACTAATTGGTCTTAACTCTACATGATTACTCCCAGCAAGTTTTACGATCTCGTCTAAGCTGTGTTACCACTAACGCCAGATTTGTTGACGGGCCCTTCGCCTATTGCACGATGCAGACTCTCAACCAGAAAACAAGAAGTTCACTATATCTCGCATTCAGAGTTTGAGTGGTTTGCATAAACTCAATAAGGGATGCGTACTGAGAAATAGCACTTGTACTCGCTGACCGGGTACAGCCATACTACAACAGGTTACTTGTACAAAAGGTATTCTGTGGATCGTTTCCTGTGTTTTTAAAGCCTCGGTGACGATTCGAGGAGTTGTCAAATTGAATGAAATGCGGCAACGATCGACCAATCAACTTCTGACGTGCAAGAATGATGTACAGAAGTAAGTCAATGATACACGCGTAAGAAGTGCCAACTCGTAGGTCAAAGCACTCGCTCAGATGTTTGGCGATCGGTCTCGTTTTGTCACAATCGAACTAGTATACGTTGCCTGTATGAGTGCACGGATGCAGTCGTACAGGTGTTATACAACTACGTAAATGCCATAGTATGTATAAGCATGGAAGATTACAATTGCAGCCGCTTCTCAAATTGCAGTGCATATTTCATGTGCAGTTGCTTTTTCAAAATACAAAGCATTTTATTTTTCAGCCCCTTTTTTTAAATCCACAGCACATGGTGTATTGCAACCATTATTGAAATCTTCAGCGCTTGTTTTATTGCAACGGCTATCAAAATGTACATCACATTTTAGCAGCCGATATTAAAATTTATATTGCATTTTATTTTGCAGTTGCTTTCTAATTCCACAGCGCAAGTTGTATTGCATCCTTTATTGGAATCTACAGCGCGTATTATTTTACAGCTCTAACTGTAAATTGGCGTCTTGTCATATTAAAAGGAACATCTTTTTTAGCTGAAGATAATTCAATGCGTGGTAAAAATACTTTATTTATAATTTTACTTCCACTTAATGTTTCTGCACAAATAATTCCTTCTAACATTTTAATAACTTTTAATTGCGTTCTGTTACAAAGGCCATTATTTAAATTAATATTACGTAATAAAATAATAATCGCTCTATTTTTTTATTTCAATTTGTGTGGTGGTAAGCCATTTGGCGTTAGTAAGTTTATAAATTCAATTCACAAATTAGTTATTAAATGTTTGTAGTTACCCTTACGAGAGTATTGTGCAAAGATCTGTGCATCGATCTCTGCAGATTTCTGTACAGATTTCTGCACAAAATTTGGACCGTACTCTTTTAATTTTTCAGAATATTTTTCGTAATGAGAGTCAAGTATTCATATTATTAGCGCGCTCGTTTGTTGCGCGATTTTGTTAGAATAGAAGACGACGGGGTCGTAGGGCGGAGGGAGAGTTCTCGAACGAACTCGGCGACAGAGCGCGCGAGTTCCGTTAGATTATCGGGAGGTCATCACCTGATCCGCGAGAGTGCCCACTGCTAAAGAGAATTCGGACTGCGTTTTCATTAAGAACGTCGAGATGAGGTGTACGACGTGCACTGCTTTGTCTCGCGTGATCTGAGAGAGATTTGTAAGGGAAGCACCGAAGAAACGATGTGCTTCCTGCGCAAACGCTATTCGATGACCAGACAGCAAATCATCCAGAGTGAAAGACGTGAGTCAAGTCGTAGCATCAAACGTAAGTCTGTGCGTCAGGACAAGTCGCCGTATGCTGACGCTCGCTGCTACCGAGTAACCGACCGGACTTCTGCAGAGTATCGCGTCGACTCTCGCCTCGATAGGCCGAAACTTATTACTATAACGTTTTTGGGTTAATCATAATATAGTCACTGGTTGCAATGACGTTTTTACTTTCGTAATTTCACACAATATATTTTATATCTTTTGTTCCTATTACACCTGTAACGGTTTATCTTTCTCCAAGAGACTGGATAGTCAGTCAGTTCCAAGATCTGGATAGGGAAAAGGGGCAAAAAAGAGTGTTTTTATATTCTTAACAATAATAAAATATATTTTCTAGTTAAACAATAGCATTTGGAATTAGTTGTTAAATCCCGGCTGTAACAAATCAATTGTGCGTCTCGTTAATAAGACTTCACCTTTACAAGTAGAATTGTTTAAACTAACGCAGTTAAAAAATTACAAGAATATATATGCGATATGACGGGTCGGTGGCGGATTCCGAGGTTAGGAATTCATTCGGGACGGTGTAGTCGTGTGCCCACGGCTACGCCGATCTGAATGTGTCGTGTAACAATGATTTCCACCGCTCTGTGTGCTCACAGGAATAATCGGGATAGTGTCACGGCGTTTTGAAGTTATCCTTCGGATTTGTGGAGTCGTGAGCGCACGGCTTCACAAATCTTGGTCGCTCGTCTCGTTCTACTTTTATCCTGTTTGCACACAGAGATAACGGATGTCGTGAGATGTCAGCGTAAGGCTGGCTTTGGAGGTTAGGAATTAACCTCAGTTTCACCAGGACGCGGACGCACGACCTGGCAAATCACCGGCGGAACTATTGTTACTTCCTCAACCCTGTAGGCTCAGAGTGGCAGAGGGAGGCAGCAATATGTCGGAATGTAGGTTAGGAGTTTACGGTGGTACTAGGTATCGCCTACGTGTGCTCACGTAGATGAGGCCCGGTGTCGTTCAGATGTTCCGAGTTGCCTCGTGTGCTCACGATGGTAATTCGGAGTTTCGGGTTTTGCTTTGTCTACCAAATCGTCACGTGGGCTCACAAGACTATTTCGTCGCCGTGGGTCTATCCCTAGCTTTTCCTTATAGTAACGTGTCCTCACGATACTACCTGGAGTGGAGTTCGAGTACACACACCAGGCAATAGCCGGCCACGAAATTGTATCAATATAGTCATGTTGAACAACATTTGCGCGAATAATACGTATCGACTTGGTGACACGGCGTCGTCTTCGCGGCGCCATGTAGCTAGATAAACGCCCCGTTACATCTTAAAAACAAAAATTAATATAATGTGTACCTATATAGGTATCATCATCTGAGTGATAACAAAAAAACTTCGGTTGTGAAATCTAACATTTTTATTTTACAAGTGTAACGCGGCTCGATTGTGTTGCAACGCCGGTATCCTAGGCGGGTCTTGGACAAAGAGGAAGAGGTAAAGGATCTTTATTACGAAGCTTTAGAACAATTAATCGACCAATTCGCGTCTTACGACACCAAAAAAGTAGTGGGGGGTTTCAACGCTAAAATAGGGAAAGAGGAAATGTTTAGCCCACTATAGGCAAGGAAAGTCTGCACGAAACCAGCAACGATAACGGTATTAGAGTCATTCAATATGTGCTTTAAGCACAAGGATATACACAAAGCAACGTGGACATCGCCGGACGGAGCGATAAGAGGCGCCATACAAATGTACTCGACGTAAGAACCTATAGGGGGGGGGGGGCGGATTGCGACTCGGATCATTTTCTAGTAGTGGCCAAATTAAGAGCCAAATTAGTAGCCGTGCAAAATAGTAAACGGGCGAACAAAGTAGAAACCTTCGACATTGAAAAGCTACGAAACGGGGTAGAGCGAATTCAGTATCGAGTAGAAATAAGTAACCGGTTTCAGGTTCTCGAGGACACAGATACACCGACGGAGGTAGATGGCGACCCAAACAGTCTATGGGGGGCTATCGAAAGAACGGTAAAAGAGGCCGCGAACAAAGTGCTAGGTAAAAAAAATAAGCCAAAGATCAAACCATGGTTTGACGAAGAGTGCGAACTCTGGTTTGAAAGGCGCAAAAAGGCTAAAGTAGACAACGTTCACAATGGAAATGATAGGGCCGTAGAAGAGTACCACGAAATAAGAAAGCAAGTGGGTGTGATTTACAGAAACAAAAAGCGCGAGTACCAAAAGAACGAGATTAGAAAAATAGAAACTAACAGTAAGGAAAATAACCCGCGCGAGATGTACAAAGGAATCAACGCTATTAGGAAGGGTTTCCAGAGTAGATCGCAATTAATGAAAGATGAGGGCGGGAATCTCGTTACAAGCGAAAATGAACTGCTAAACCTGTGGAAAGGATATTTTGATAAGTTACTAAATGTACATGGAAACTGCGAGGAAACGGGAGATGAAATCCACACTGCTGAACTCCATATGGAAGAACCGACCTACAAAGAAGTAGAAGCCGCGATCAAAAAACTAAAAAACAATAAGGCCGCGGGAAACGATTCTATACCAGCTGAACTACTTAAATATGGGGGCTCCGCGCTTACATTCAGAATTTTTGAAATAGTATGTGCTATTTGGGAAAATGAAACGATACCGGAAAACTGGAAAGAATCCATCATCATACCGATTTTTAAAAAGGGAGATAAGACAGATTGCAATAACTACCGGAGAATCTCACTTTTAGCTATCTGCTACAAACGTAATACAGGCCAGACTCACGCCCTTCGCGGAAGATAGAATTAATTTCAATGTAAGACGCAGCGGACCATACGTTTTTAAAATTCAAAGACAAATATATTATCAAATTAACACTGCACTATATTCGGAAGACAATGATAATCCGGAAGAAATGATGAAAGAAGAAGTTAATAATCAATCATTATTAGATCCAAATGATAGAGTACCCGAGTTGCAATTGTTATTCACCTTAAAGCCAGGTACTGATCAACGAAGGTATAACTTTCAGCAAACAAATGAGGTTGCTGCTGTTTTTTCTACGAGTAGTGATGGTGAAATTCCAGAATCTTATATAACTATTCGAAATAAAAGCACTAAAAGTTTACAATTCGTTAGCACGATGGATCCTAATGTTGAGCCATGGGTTTATCCTCTGTTTTACCCTTACGGGAATCAAGGATGGCATAAAAATTAACTGTGCATAAATAGAAATAATGATGCCAATAATAGACGTGTGGCACGCTTGGCTTATACAAAATATAAAATAGCTATAAGACCAGATGAATTTAATCCTTTTATACTAGGACGTAGATTGTTTCAACAATACGTAGTGGATGCTTATGTTAAAATAGAAAAGGATAGAATTCAATATTGTAGAGATCATCAAAAAGAAATGAAAGTAGATATATATCAAGGATTACATGATTATATGCAACGTTCTGCTAATTATATTAATGGGCAAATTGGAAAAACAGTAATTCTTACATCAACATTCATTGGTTTATCTTACAATATGCAGCAATGTTATCAAGATGCAATGGCTATAATTAATCGCAAAGGTAAACCTGATATTTTAATACTAATTTAGACAACGTTAATAATTAATAACTTCCGTAAAAGAGGCAATGAATTGACTTAAATAACAACGAACTTTTAATATGAATATGATAATATCAACAGTGTGATCGTAATTATAACCAGTACGCGAATTTTTCCAATATGGCGTCGACGTCGCTTCAACGAACGCGGCGTCCCTCAATATGGCGTCTAACTGTTATACTGATTCTCTGGCCTCGCTGGTGATACCTTATTGCCTTCGTCTGGATACCATAAATTATATGCTGGAAAGCGCGAAAACCCGATAAAACGTTGTAACGGGGTATGAATCCGAGCAACGAATTGTTATTTCAACAACGAAATCGCGCTCCCTCGATGCGGCGGAGTGCTCCTCTACGACCGCGATATACCAACGTTGCATGCAGCTATCACAGCTGCTTTTAAATCTTGGGTTTATGCGCTGCCTGGCGCGCGCTCGACTACTCAGATGCGTTATTTATTTACTTGTAAATAATGCCCGCGGAGGCGGCGGTATTCGCAGGAAGGAACAAAGATCGGGCTTAACGAGCGAGGTCTATAAATGACGACAAAAATCACGTAAAATAATAAGACTACGGTTATATTTCCAAACCGCAAAATAAACGTGATTTTACAATAAAAAAATAATGTTATGCGAGTCGCCAACAAATTTGCGACTCGCCGCGACGCCAACTTAAACGTACTCGCACGCGTGTATTACCGAGAAGGTCGCGCGCGCTGTATCACCCTCGCATGGATGATACTCATACACACATTCACGCTCTCATGCACTGCGCGCACACAAACCTCCACTCCTTCGTCGGTGACGTCCGATGTCTCTAGCAAGCTGCAAGCCGATCTCGCCCTGGACCGCTGGGCTATCGTGGACACCGCTTCGCTTCGCGTCACTCTTTCTCACACACACACTAGCCGTTGCACTGTTAGCACAGAACAACATCTTTTAACTCGCGTAATCTCGAGAATCTTTTGCGAAGTCGCGTGCTTTCCTATTGAAGGCCGAGAGCTATCTGAGCGCGTTCCTGTAGCATTAGGCCGCGCGCTCGCTCTCTCTGTCTCTCTCGCCTATTGCCGAATTCCCGCGTGTTTGTTGTCGCGTGCGCGACTATACGCGGTTTCATCGCGGCGCAGCGGTACTCTTACCGTTACGATGTTGCGATGCTCACCTCGTTACAACGTATTAGTAAACGCGTGATCGAGAACGCTTCTAACGCGATATAAACTTAATTATTCGAATCTCGAGAGCGCGAATGATATTCGTCGATTAAACGTACCACCAGCGCTCGCCCAACGACGACGATAATCTGATGCTATATTAAGGAATGGGGTTGCCGGATTTATTGTCTCTAAGGCGTTCCGACCTAACGTACTTTGCTATACTGGATCATTAGATCGACAATGACTCGTTGTTTTCTCGTTATTAAGGCTGGATCGCTTAGCAATCAACAGCCGCGCTAAGCATTACCTTCGACCGTTGCTCTCCTCAAGTAATGCTGGGTAGCTTAGCGATCGACAGCGTCGCTACGTTATGGTTGCGCGGTATCTGGATCGATTTTCGATTAACAGACGGCTCGGATTATTATAGTTCTCAGCTGGATTGCGCAGCAATCGACAGCATCTCGATATTCTTTCAATATGGCGGGATCTCTTCGATCTACGGCGTCTCAACCCTCGCGAACGAATATCTCTCGCAGCACGCTACGCTCCGTCAATCTGATCGTTAACGCTACCACAAACCCCAACACTCACCGCACATCAATGCATAGTCTCATGACGAGTAGGCAACAACTTACTTAGTATACTGTTCTCTACAATAGTTAAGAAAGCTGTATAATTTGTAAGTATATTTTAAATATTTTATTATTTTATTTATAAATTTATTCTTAATGAGTAATATTTTCATAGATAACATGTATTTGATTGTTGATACTCAGGGCTTCAAGTGGCAAAACGGTGAATTCATAGTCAAGGAGTTGGCCTACATTGATCCCAACGAGCCAGCAGCAGTAGCTCAACTAGCTACATTTCAACCACCGCACTCTTGGTACGACTTGTCGAGCGATGTGCCAATCTGTGGCTCAAATATTCTTTTCACGGATTAAAGTGGAGCGACGGTGAACTGCTATACGACAAGCTAGCCGAAGTTTGCTCCAGCCTCCTCGATTTATCGCCGACAAGGAACGTTATTATTTGGATGAAAGGTGCTCAGAAAAAAGAGTGGATGCAGCTATATTTCCCGGACGTCCGTAATATAGAAGATGTTGGCTGTCCATCCTAAAAGACACCAGGATTTCGAATTCGAGAAGTTGAAGAATGAAATTTATACTAGAGATGTCTATCTAGTACATTATGGACACAACATTATTGAATTCATGTAATAATTTATCTCCACTGCGTATAGTATTAAGGATTTTTTCTCAATATTTAGAGTGTTTATTTATGTTAAATTCTTTTTTAAAGGTGATTATCGCGACGCTTAGTAAGTTTTCTTTTTCTAATATTAAGGATTTTTATATAACATCTTACATTGAAAGTATTATCCAATTTATAAATCACAATTTAATTACTATTAGATTTATATAATTTTATTATGTACTCTAACGGTTCTCTAATGCTATTTCTAACGAATATAAGAAATATATATATATATATATATATATATATATATATATATATATATATATGTGTGTGTGAAAGTCGAAGTTTCAGACTACAAATCATGATATACACCAAAGTTTTGGGACATCTGCGAACTTTGAAACCGGTCCCCAAACTTTCATACATCTAAGACTAAGTTTGGGAACCGTCCTCAAAAAACATAAATATTAAGATAAAAATCAATGGTATATACTGTTACGAGTGTAGAATGTAAAGAATAGGTGACGGTACCTGGGCTTTACCCAAGATCCTCTAGCTTCAAAGACAGACTTTCGGTAGTCGCGCAACGGCAGCCGACACATTGCACTCTTTTACTCGCTCTCTTATAGTAACAAGACGTCCGTGACGATTGTACACACGTAACAAAACAATTTAATTCTTCTTCAATAATAAATTAATTAAACCTTTAGAAAAGCATCCGGCACAACCCTCGAATTACGAGTCCACAAAATTTGCTATACATATATAGTTTTGGCCTTATAATGAGGAGTACATTGCGACGTGTAGCCTGTTTGGGCTGTACGCGTACACGATACACTACAAAACGAGCAAATGATATTGTTCCCTGATGCAAGTTGCAAGCAGCAAGGAATAACAAGACACTTGTTGTTGTGGCGCCGAGAAGTATAACCTCATCTGATAACCACGCGGAGCAGCGGTGGCTCCCCTACAGGGTTAGCAGAAGACTATGCCAATAGGATAACGCCGCTGCGTTATGCCAGGTGTCGGGCTGATGTACCGACACAGTCATGACGCACCTTCTCCTGTAAACACCAGGAGTCGTGTCGCGACCCGGGATACGAGATCGGGACGAGCACTGTGCACGACATGGAATGAAGTGACGAGTACGCATCGTCGCTGCGCAGAGATGAGCACGTCGTGATAGCGCGATGGGCCGAGAGAGGTTCGCTCGCGAATCTATGTACCGCCGCGAGGCCGACGCGACTAGTGGGGGGGGGGGCGAGCCTACACCACCATCGCGCACTACTAGCAGGGCTATGTCGCCGCACTGGTGCGAGCCCTTGCGCCAATCGGAGTCCCATGCACCGCGACTGCACGGTGACTTAAACCTGATTTCAGAACGAAATGACGCCGCGGAAGTATAGTACATGTCAACGTTGTCTTTCTGTCTCGCTCATTGGACTTAAAAGGAAGGAAGCGCCCGAGTAGTTGACGCCGGCGATGGCGCACCATAATTAATACATATAGAGGGCGCGGACTGGGGTTTTTCCGGGAACGCGCAGGGTAGTGGAAAGAAGGAGACTTCCTTCTTTTTCAGAATCATCTCAACCGTTCAACGAACAGGACGCTACCGCAACTCAAAAATCCTTACCAAGCCAAAAGAGGCAGAGAGAGTTGGAGAAGTCGTTGGTTGTCGAAAGTCGAGAGGAGAAGTAGGAGAAGACGTAAGTTATTACATACTCGGCATACGACCATAGAATTGATGTTCGGTGAGTGTTTGGGGTGTTGGCGTTAGTGAAGTAATTAACGGAGCGTGGCCTGTTGTGATATAATACTCATTTCGCGCGCGTTGTGGCGCGGTAGATCAAAGGGATCCCGCCATATTTGCAATATTATCGAGACGTTGTCGGTTGCTTGCAATCTAGTTAAGAACTCGAGAGGATTTGTTGATCGCTAGGCGATCCAGATACCGAGTAGTAATAGCGTAGCGCCAAGCGATCTGGCTTGTATAAGAGAGAATATCGAGCCGCTGTCGATCAAAAGATCCAGCACCTCACAATACGAAGGTCGAGAAGCCGTTGATACAATAAATCCGGCAACCCGAGTCCCTAATAAAGCGTCAGTTTGGCTTCGTCGCTGGGCGAACGGCCGTAGCGTGGTTTCCCGACGACTATCAGTCGTGATCCGGAAATTCTGATGATCGTGTTTCTATCGCGGCAGGAGCGTTCTATATTAGTCGGTTGTCGAGACGTTCTATAAGATTATTGTGCTTTTCAGCATATAACCTAATGCATTAAGAGGATTGCAAAAAGGCATCACAAGCGAGACCAGAAAACAAATATAACGGTTAGACGCCATCTTGACGGACGCTGCGTCCTTTGGAAAGCGACGCCGACCCCATTTTGGTGAATACGAATACGGGTTGTAGAGTCACGACACAACGGTTGATCTTATTACACGTATAGTTGAAACTCGGTGTTCATTAAATTAATCCAATTATCAATTATGACAATTGTTATTTTATGAATCCGTTTAGCAGTGAGTAATATCACGCGATTGATTTCTCGGTATATCATTACGGGTAAACTTGTATACGGACTAATCCTGTTCCGTACTGGGAGTTGAAGAATATACGAATATTGTTATCCAGCATAAACAGTGTGAAACAAGCTTTATTTCTAGACCTTTGCCACACCAGGCGTACCTGATCCCATACCTACACGTTGTCCCCTTCTGTAAATGTAAGAGTCCGCGGTTCGAAGATCGTTAGAAAAATATAAACATTAAGATAAAAATGAATAGTATGTACTGTTACGAGTGTAGAGTGCAAAGAAAAAGTGACGGTACCTTGGCATTACCCGAGATTCTCTGACTTCAAAGGTAGACGCGCAACGGCCGCCACCGCATTGCACTCTTCTACTCGCTCTAAACTCTTCTCCTCCTTCTCTAGCTTCCTGTAGTTTTTACTTTTTGCAACTATTAACGAGCGGGAGAGGCGGCGTACGCGCGAGTGCTCGCCAACAAAGGAGAGAGAAGAGTGGGGAAAGAGAGAAGGTCTTTGCCGGAGTGATCTGACTAGGCTATGCGCTGGGTCGGCTGCCCACGAGACGCGAGTAGAGACGAGTTAGGATGCGAGAGCACCGGGATGGCTCGGAGAAGAGAGAGTGTCGCTCACGCCCTGCGTGGCTGAATTGCTCGGGTGGCAGAAGTCACCGCGTTGTAGGAAAGGGTTGGGCGAAATATAATGGATTTGTTATCGAGAATAAAGAGTCATTAAAAAAAAATCATTTCTTTTCTTTCTTCCCACGTGCTCTCAAACGGACAGCGATTGCGGCGAATTGAAGCACCAGAAGTTACGCACCTGTGCTGAGAGCTACAGCGTTGCACCTCCTTCTTTGCTCTTCCTTTCTTCCCGCTCATCCACTGTTCCAGTCTGACCTCGCCTTCCTCATACAATTTTTCTCGCTTCTTCACATCTTCTCTATTACCTCCTTGGTTGCGAAGATTTTTTTTTTCTCCTAGTTTTGTGTCTTCTACCTCTCACGCCGTACCTTTTAAGAAGTCGACTAGCCATGCGTTGTGGTCCTCCGCCTTGTTGACGTAGACACCATACATAAATTATTTTTACACCAAAACACCGAAAACTACCTGGACTTTGACATTGGCTACCCTGGCTAGGTAGCTAGTTACTATCACTTCTTCTGAACGCAGAGTATGTACCGCCAACCTCTAAATTCTTAATATCGCAATATATTATATCCGGCTGGTATGTATAAGTATGTGGGAAATGTCTTTACAAAACAGTATTGTTGCCATTTGTGGATAAGTTCACGGTCGTAGCACTAGCCGTGTGCGGATAACTTTATGGTATGAACATTGTTGGGCTGAAAAATCGCAAAATGATTTAAGCATTTTTGTTGAAATATGCGTGTTTATACATAAAGAGAGCTGCTTTCTTGCCAATGATGATCCGTTTGAGAGCACTGTTCTGGGAATTAACCCCAATTCCGAGACCCCGTTCCGGGCCTGCTATAAAACTACTGAACAAGGAGAGATAGATTCAGCCCCCAACCCCGGAGATGCCCGGGTGGACGACAAGCGGAACGCAAGTATCTCGAAGAAAGAGGGAACGGACCTGGATCCAACATCCTATAGAAACCTAGATAAACCCTGAACAGAGCGCCACACTGGACGCACCAGCCCTGAGCTACGATTGAGCTAACCGCACGAAAACAACTCGGAGTGTTCGATATAAACGAGCAGATGTCTGGACTCAGGCCTGACACAGAGCTACGCGGCACAACGCTCACCCTCTCTATGCCTCGAGACGGACAGCGTCGACGTCGGCGCTAACTTTGCTTTGTGCACTGGAGTGGTTAACACGCGTCTTACATAGATTTTACTTACATTTCATTGATTACTACAAAACAATACAATGCGCAGAAAGTATTTACAAATGTCATGCTTCTTGATCATACGTTCTTAATAATTGATTTGATCTGAATAATAATTGTTAATTATAAATCATAGCCTTTATCCCCTCTAAGCGTTTTACAAATGTCTAATAACAAATATAGAAATCTATCATCTTCCATCTTAGTCATAGCTTGCTTTTGGTTAACTATACCCATAAATAATAGTTAATGTAATTAAACGATAACTTTTTTGGTCACAAATTATGCATGTTTATTCTATAGATTTGAAATAAAGTTAATGAGTTCAAATAAAATGTATATATACTAAAATTAAAATGGTGGAATGAGTGAGGGAAGGTTGGGTGAATAAATCGATGTACACAAATTTCGCGGGAAAAAGACGACTTGCCTCAGCGTAAAAACTCTCGCGAATAAGAGAGAAAAGCCGGGGCAAGCGAATGATTTATTTTAATCAACAAAGAAATTTTACATTTGAAAAGAGACTCTAAATTAGATCAAAAAGAGAGAAATAAACGCAATTACAATTTACGCAAAACAGGAAAGAGTCTCTAATAAACCAATAATAAAAGAGAGAGATAAAGAAACGCACTTAAATTACACTATCGCCGCGAGGTACCTTTACGCACGCTGGAGAGCTCTCCTACCTGAATCGCAAACGGGACGTGGACGGCGCGACGTAAAGCCCTGGCCGCATGTGGATGGGATGCACCTTCCTCGGTCGCAGGACGCCTCGACGTCTCGAGGGAACCAATCCTGGACCACGGGCAGACCTTTTCAGCCTGCCGCGTAGGTAGCGATCGCCGGGTGGAGATCGGCACGTCGAGGAAACTCGTACGTGGCCGAAGTCCCAACACTCGAAGAAGACACTCAAACAGCACACCTCACGCAAAATTGCACTCACACACGCGACGCACGGAAATACAAAAAGGAGAGTCGATCGTCCTGAAAAGGACGTTAATAACGACTCTATTCGCACGCTGTTAATACAAGATTCGCTAGGCGCAAACAAAAGAAATTCGCAGCGACGACTGATAACTCGAGAGGAGCTGTCAGAACTGAACGAAACGTGCTCCCGCGCAAACGGCAGAGGCCCACAGCGGCGCGCGCATGCGCTCGACCGCTCTCGCCGCAACGCTCGCCGCGCTACGGCGCGAAATTCAAAATTAAGTAAACGACTCTGCAGAACCCGAACAAGATTAGTTAATGATACTATAGTCAGTCATGCAGTATTCTTAGAAAAACTAATAAAATATTGTTGTAGTATGCGCTGTGTTCGGAATCTACAACTTCAAGTTAAAAATGCAGTCGCTACCTGGCCTATTACGGTTAATTACCACAAGATTTTCCCATATAAGAAGCTACATTCTACGTAAAATATTTGTCACTAACTTTACTTTTCGTCGGTATTCGGTCTAATATACATAAATAGTACTATGCTCAAAATATTTCTAAAAATGCAGAGTATTTCGGCTTTAATCGTTCTTGAAATGTACTCAAGTAAAATTTCACCTTTCGTTATAATTCAATTTGTAATTTTTGCCTTTCAAATATTTATTTTTCAAAATTTTTACCCTCACCCTCTATCCATCTCTCTCAGTCCGTTGAATTCTATACGAAAATTAATTTTCCTAAGCGGGATGCATGTTTGAGTAAAAAAAAAATATATACTTGGTTTTTAACATTGCATCGACAACGACTTGAACCTGTCCTCGCGTGAAAAAAATCCTGCAGAAAATATAACAGAGGACACTACGATGTATCCACTGTAAGAGCCATAAAGAGATCATACAAAAATGTAAACAGAATTTATTGCAGGTATTGTGTGCTTGTATTAAAAATTACGTACATAATATAGCCTTAATACGATGATCAGTATTGTATACTTCATTTTTGTATACAATAGTCGATAAAACATGTTTGCATGTTGAAACTCATGAACAAATATGTACATAGAACCTGCAAGTTCATACAAAATATTATGCACACATGTATGCACAGAACAGTGCAGTAACTCATTCACGAATTCCGTGAATTATGTGCAGATATTCCACCATAATAGCATGCCCAGCAACCTGCATATTCATATGCAGATAATCGTGCATAAATGTTTACAGTTTTATGTGCAGATGTCCATGCATTAGCTCATGCATGATGTCATACACTCATATATGCAGGATCATATGCAGAATATTTTCGTAAGGGGAAACATCAAGAAATAACTTAAAGTTATTTTTTAGTAATGAGTCTATTTACAAGCATGATTAGGATTCATTAAAAGATAAAAAGAAACAAAGAAAACTGAACACAAATACAAAAACATTTACAAAAAACATAATACATTCTGAATCTTTTTAAATTAATTTAATTTACCGCATAATAAAGTATATTTGATTTATTAATACTCTGTAATACAATAAATATAAATATATATATATATATTATAATCAATCTTTAAAATATTATAAAAATAAACACGATTAACTGGTCCAGTTATTGCCAATGTCTACAAATATTTTAATAAAAAATAACCCAAAAAAATTCTTTTATATACTAGTCATTTTTTAACTTAGTCATTGCCATCATCAGTTATAAGTATACTTATAGATGGTCTAATCATAAATAATAATTGTTTGGCTAAGTTATTACATTATAAAATTTGAATATACAATATTAATTGTTTAGCTGAGTTATGACCATTATTTTATTCCCAAATATAACAATAACCTTTGATTAAGATACATTCAGAAATCCATTATAATGTATAATAAGGTATACCTACGATAGATATAACATCATTATATTATTATCCACATTGATCCTCTATAACTATAAAAAGCTTTAATCTAATCTGTCTGAAGTAAATGCTGTATATTATGCTATAAATTTACTTAAGAAAACTTGTATCTTCCTGTAGACGATATCTAGGTGCTAGAATGACTTTTATGTCAACGGGACGTCGTCTACAAGCGAGAGCACTACTTAAACATGAAATATGCTGAAAAATACTTCTGACTTCCTGAAGACAATATCCAAGTGTCAGGATGACCCCCAGGTCGACGCGATATCATCTCAAGAGAAGAGCGTCACTTAACAATGTACTGATATTATATCATGATATATTGCTACGGGCTGAGCCCAGCTCTTGACGTTGTGAACTATTTGTTGCTTACTGCTCTTTCACTACTTAAATTTAGGTGTGTAACTTTGTTTGTATCGATAGGATTACAATTTACTGAGTTAAATGTGTCAAATTTGCGTATAAAACCACTTTTAGTAGTAGGTCAGACCTTTTCTGAAACTGTACAGCTACTTTTTTGCTATAAAAATTAAACAATTAAATTTATTCAAGTAAGAATGATAAAACCATGTTTATACGTGCCATACTAGGTATGACATTTCTTCAAATTTCATTTAGAATTTCCATTTTTCAGCTACCGCAAACTCACTTAAGATTTGGGCTTCAAAGGGAACTTTTGGACTAACAGATATGCTTTAAACACATAGTTTCCAGATGAGTGTGGGGTTTTGAACAAAAATATTAATTAAAAAAGTTTTCTGAAAATAATCATTAAAAATTGTTTAAACACTTTAAAGCGTAACAAATTTTATGTTAATATCCAGACAACTTTTTTAATTAATATTTTTATAAAACCCCACACTCATCTAGAAACCATATGTGTTTGAAGCATATCTGTTAGTCTAAAAGTTTCCTTTGAAGCCCAAATCTTAAGTGAGTTTAGCTGAAAAATGGAAATTCTAAATGAAATTCGAAGAAATGTCATACCTAGTATGGCACGTATAAACATAGTTTTATGTTTCTTACTTGAATAAATTTAATTGTTTAATTCATTTTTTAAACAATTTAGGAAAAATATTAACAAAAAATTGAATTTTTCATTTTTTGACTATTAAAGGTGTATCTGTCCTCTTAATAAAGTATTTGTCATTTGTTTTCTCTTTCTCAAAACTTGTATTTATTACCTGTAGTATTTTTGTAAAGGGCGCTTTGCCCGTTAAATTATTAAATAACTAAATAAATATATATATGTGTTCTTTATGTTGTACCTGACTCCTAAAAAAATGTCAGCGCGTTCCCTTATTTAGCTTCAAGTTGTAGCTGGTTAAAATTGAGGTTTTAAGCAATTTTTGAATTTTTTGCCTATTTTCAATGATTTGTAGCTCATAAGGGATGCATTTTTAACTAAAACTATCCCGATACTTTTTTTTGTGAAATTTTCTGAATTTTTTAATAAAAATACTTTTAAAGACCTATATGTATGTTAAGGCTATCCTATTTGCATTTTAAACCTTAAAATATGAAAATCTGAATGTTTGATCCGGACTGCGACAACCTCAATACAGTAAAAAAATACCTTATTATGGTAAAAAGATAGCTGTAAAGGTTTAAAATGGGCCTGACCCTCTACTAGAAATTATGTAAAAGCCAACATGATGTAATGGCTAATAAGTGGTTCTACATGCAAATTTGACCCTTATAACCTAGTAAATTTCATGTCTACCGATAAAAACACATTACTATAAAAATGTATCTTTTTACTGTATTGAGGTTTTCGGAGTACGGATCGAACATTTAGGTTTTCATATTTTAAGATTTAAAATGCAAATAAGGTAGTCTCAACATATATATAGGGCTTTCAAAGTATTTAATTAAAAAATTTAGAAAATTTTACAAAAAAAAAGTATCTGGGTAGTTTTAGTTAAAAAAAGTTTTAGCTACAAATGACTGAAAATAGGCAAAAAATACAGTAATTGCTTGAAATCCCAACTTTGACCAACTGCAATTTGTAGCCAAGTGAAGGAATCGCGCTGAAATTTTTTTTGCGCGCAACACCTATTGTACTATAGCAATAATCACTCTCTGTCTACACAAGTTACGTTTAAAGTTTCAAAATTCCCGAAAAGGCATGCAACAGTCTGTATAAGTCCACAAAAGTCTGCATATGCACCGTTTCATATATAATTGTGTCGACACAAGACCTATTGTACATATATAGATATACATATTGGCTATCCCACGTCAAGCCGTAAAGAAATTTTTAAACTTAACGGTTCATAACAGTTATAACTAAACCTTAAATTTTGTGTTTGACCATTGACGATTTAAAATTCTAGTTCTGCCCTGGACAACTGTGCTTGTTATCGTTATGTGACAACAAAGTTTCTTCATCTATTCTATCGGTATGACATGTTGGTTTTTATTTATGAAAGATATTAGGTTTTAATACAAAAAAAAAAATTTTTTCTCACACTGTGCGGCGTATTTAAGATCCTTGCTACGTCGGGCCCTAACCCCACGCCGTGCAAAAAAGTGCTACTTACGTATCATGTATCGTAATGTACTATTAGTTATACTCAGCTGCTAGCTGCAGATGCCTACCGACAACATGGGCATACAATACCCGAAAACCTATACATGTGTCACAAAAACTATGGTGTGCACCAAGGACTAAGTGGGCTATTTGACCTATTGTTATTTGTAGTACACACTCGCTTTCGACTTACTACCTTGCCTTCAAATCGTACTGCAAACTCTACACTCGGTTTTAATAAGCCTACTTAGTAAAATGATAGTAAAATGATGAAAATTATGCATTTTGGCCTTTGAAAAGATGTTATACCTGACATGTGCTACATATAAACATTGTTTGAAGCATTTTTACAGTGTTTTAGAGTGAATAGCAGTTTTGATTAATCATTCCATCAATTTAGCTTAGATTTGTAGAAAAAAAAAACAATATTTTGTCTTTTTAATTTAATAGTTGTAGCACTGTACATTTATTATGAACTGTACAATGTACAAATAAATACTACTAACGAATAATAAATTTAATAGATGCGCACATACCTTAGTAGACGAGTAAAATAATCAGGCCAGTTATTGGGAAACATCACTAGGAAAAAGCCAGTAGCGATTAATATCATACCTGCTAGCTTCATTCCAACAAAATTTGCTCCGTAAAGAATTACGTCTAGAGCTATAACAAAATTAAACTTTATGAAATTATGTAGTAGAATGTAGGTGTTGGCCTAAATCCAGGCTTTTATATACTCTATAAATTTTAATGCATCAATGCTAAACATTTGCTTTCTTCCTAATGAAGCCTCGTAATAGTAATTTCTAGAGTACAAAAATATGTAATAAATGTGTTTTGAAGCACGTTATGTCGAAATACAGTGTTTTTAGAAAATGTTCGTATGGACATATATGTATGTGTTCGTTTGTATATGCCTGTATCACGCTTATTCTTAATGGATTTTAATCCACCAAGTTACATTTTCTTTGTTTTGCAGATAATGGTAAAATAGTGTTTTTTCACCATTTTGTGACCGTATTTTTTATAGCGATTTCTTAGTTTTGAGATTTCTAGTAATGGGCAGGAGGAACGACAACACGTGTCTTATTTCCGCTTCGCATATCTGATCGACATCACCTCACCAAACCCGTGTAACTTCGAAATGGTACTCTCAGCCCTGCTGAAAAACACGGATTGAAATTGATTGAATTCGAGCGTTTATTTGCAATTAACTATTAAAATACTTTAATCGATTTTAATAATCAAAAGTTTTATTTTTGTTGTGTGACGAGACACGAGTCTCGCACATGTAAATACATGTAAAGGCGACCGCAATAAATACGGAATGCGCTGCGAGCGAGCACGCGCAACGAAAGGCGAGTCCGCACAAGCACGGAGCGCGGCAGCCAGCGAGCTCCTCAGTGACACATCACCCATACATATTCGCGCCGCGCGCCTTTATAAGGCGGATCGCACGATAAGCAGTTCTACTCGAGCTCCACTCCGGGTAGTATCGTGCGCACACAGCGAGAGATAGATCTGCTCCGACGAAATCGTTTCGTGAGCACACGTGACAATTTGGTAGACGAACCGAAACCCGTAACTCCGAATTGCCGTCGTGAGCACACGAGGCAACCCGGAACACCCGAGCGACATCGAGTTCATAACACCAGAAACTGCCATGATCTGACAGACACGAGTGGACGAACTCATCCAATATATAAAAGAACTCTTTGGAAATATCTAGGGCCCCACCCCGTTCATCGAATACACCATAAAGGTAACCGAATCGAATCCAGTCTAACAACGCTACTGTTACATTACCCTAATGTTACAGGATGATGTAATTGAGCCATCCGACAGCGCTTGGAGCTCCAACATAGTTTTCGCAAAGAAAAAGGATGAAAAGAGGCGCTTTTGCATCAACTTTTAGGGCATCAACAAAATCAGCATCAAAGATGCACAACCGCTACCACAAGTTCACGCGACACTAAAGTACCTAACCACGATCGATCTGAAACATGGATACTGGCAAATACCGCTGTCAGTGGAAAGCAAGAAGTACAACGCTTTTACCGTTCCCAGAAGAGGCTTAATGCAATTTAAGGTTCTTCCATTCGGTTTACACTCAGCACCAGCAGCGTTCATGCGACTGATGAACGCAGTCATCACACCAGATTTAGAATCAAATGTGTTCTGTTATCTCGACGACATAGTTATTGTTACAGAGGACATTGAGCAGCACCTACAGCTGATTAGCGAAACTCCTGCGATTGCCGGACGCCAAGCTGAAGCCGAATTGGGAGAAAAGCCAATTTTGCAGAAAACAGCTGAAATACGTAGGTCATGTCGTCGACGAGGAGGGGCTGCACACGGACTCAGAAAAAGTAAGGGCAATCATCGATCTGCAACCGCCAACGAACCTCAAAGAGTTACACTGCTTTTCAGAATTAATATCCTGGTACAGGAGGTTCATTCCGCAAGTAGCAAAGAAAACGGTCCTTCTTAAACAGGCTATTAAAGAAGAAAGTGAAATATGAGTGGGGTCCTGACCAACAAGAAGCATTCGAAAGGCTCAAAGAAGACCTAGTGCAAGCCCCAGTCCTAGCATGCCCAGATTTCGCCAAGACATTTGTGTTACAAACCGATGCCAGCAACGAAGGATTGGGGACAGTCCTAACTCAAAAAGAGGAAGGAAAAGAACAAGTGATCGCCTATGCCAGCCGATAGTTAAACCATAGGCCGAACGGAACTACTCAGGAACAGAAAAAGAATGTCTCGCCATAAAATGGGGAAATTGGAAGTTCCAAGAGTACCTCAAGGGCTATCATATTGTCGTCCTGACAGACCACCAGTCTCTTAAATGGCTCAAGATGATTGACAATCCGTCCGGTAAGTCAGCACGGTGGGCGATGGAATTAGCACAGTGGGATTACGAGGTCAAATACCAAAGAGGTAAGAATAAAACCGTCGCAGATGCTCTATCCAGACAACCAGTAGCTGTATGCAATATCGATATTAAAACGAAATGCACGTGATACACAAAAAAATTGACGGCTGTCCGGCAGGATCCATAAACTTATTCGAAGTAATGCATCAAAAATGGAGCATTGCACTGTCATATCCTACACACATTGGACTTTAACGACACAGACGCGACCGAAGACTGGAAAATCTGCATACCCACCGAAAAACGAACCGAAGTTTTAAGAGAATGCCATGACGATCTGACCGCAGGGCATTTAAGAGTGGCCAAAACACTACAGCGACTGGCCCGGAAATACTACTGGCCAGGTATGCTACAAGATAGTGCCAAGTACGTACGTAGCTGCATAAAATGCCAAGCTTACAAAACCCAACAGCAGACAAAAGCGGGCACCATGAACGCGACCAACGTCGAGCAGCCTTGGGAGATGGTCTCGATTGATCTTGTCGGACCTCAACCATGGTCCAACAAAGGAAACATCTGGCTACTAGTAATGCAGGGCAGATTTACCAAGTGGGTGGAGCTAGCAGCACTCAAGAAAGACGACAGCTGGGCCATGATCCGTCACGTAAAGGAAAAAATTTTCCTTCACCATGGTTGTCCCAACACGCTAGTCAGCGATAATGGTCGGCAATTTGTCAGTAGAAAATTTGAAGAATTCTTGAAAGAAAATGGGGTAAATCATCGGAAAATCCCGCCCTATTGTCCGCAATGCAACCCGGTAGAACGGACCAACAGGGTGATAAAAACAATGATCGCCTAATATGTAGGCAAATATCAGAAGAAATGGGATAAAAATTTGCGCGAACTAGAGTTTGCCTACAATACCGCAAGCAGCATAGCCACAGGCTACACTCTGGCATATTTAAACACAGGAAGAAAGTTTAGAACGCCAGGTAGCCTGCACCAGAAAGTGGGATAGCAGCATATTACACCGCAATACAGTAAAATTCAGCACATAAAGGATGCCATTGAATTAGCGAAGGAACAAATGGCTTGACAATTCGAAAAACATCGCTAAAATCGAAACTTCTAAAGGTTCTATGATGAATACACACATACACATGCGCATACATACACACACACGCGCGCGCATACACACACACGCATACATGCAGATATTCAAATATTATTGACATAAACTGTAATGGGATAAGACTTGACGATAAAAGAAGATGGGTGCGTTTGAACGTACGTACTCAAAAAAATTCTACCGCTAGGTGTGCCACTTTTGCTTGGACGCCCGAATATTTATGTAGTTTATGATTCGGATCGTTAGTTCAATTTTAATATTAAAGTTCACACTCTATATTTAATTAGTATTTTAGATTTTAGTTTGTTTTGCAGTTTGACTTTTCAATTTTAAATTGTGAATTGTATTTCATATATTGCTGGTGCATACTAATATTGTTAAATAGTTAGTATTTTTTTCTTATTATTAGTGATATATGTGCAAGTATGATTACAATTTGTTAAATTGCACAAGTGTTCCATGTATGTGTATCCTGCTTTCAATAAAGTACTCCAATTGAATCATTAGATAAGTAATTTATTATAAATTAAAACAAAAATTATTGCTTAAAACTTTTCTATTAAGCATTTACTTTGTGAAATTTATTTTATTGTTGCAGGTTCTTCACTATTTATAATGTTTGTAGCAGATAAATTTTCCTACCAGCCTCTCGACTGGTAAAGTATATTATTTATCATTTATTAAAAATATTGTTTATCTTGTATATAAATGATTTTGTTGCATTCTATTGCAAAGTATAATATGTCATTGGTATTTCATTCTATATAGTAAAAAATTGCATAAAAATTTGTTTACTTGTAGAATTATGATTAAAATATTGTTTTTATTTTAATTTTTATTATTTTATTTATGATTTGCGACGTTGCAAACGTCGCAGCCGCGTCGAGACGAGGAACCTCGTTCGATGCGGCCAAGCCCTGAGTGCGCGGAAGAAACAAGCGAGTCGACGTGTTGTTGTCGGCGCCGGCCTGTCCTCAAGTTCGGGGAACGGGCTAGCTAACCGTCATCGTCGGCGCGAAAGTGAGCATCGTTGGCGCGAGAGCGAGCCTCGTCGGCGCGCGTGCTGAAAGGTCCTCCGCATGTCGCGAGCCAATCAGCGGGCGCCGATGCGCGGCTTGCTATCCGCGCGGACTGGCAGCCAATGGGGAGCCAGCAAGAAGCGCGGGCCCGACGAGCACGAGAGGAGAGTGAGCGCGAGAACGAGCGGAGAAATGAGAGAGTTCTCTCACGACTGTCGACGGAGCACGTCGACGTTTGTGAGAGTTGAGTGCGTTCTCCTCTGCTTGTCGACCCGAGGTCGACGAATAGAGGAGATTGGGAGAGTCTCCCAAGAGTGTTTGAGAGTGCGCGTGTGTTTTAGGTGCAGCGCGTTGGCACTAGGAAGTGCCAACGCCCGGACGAGCCAGCGACCATCCTGACGAGAGGGAGGAGGCCGGCCAGTCCGCCACCAACATCCAAAGGACGAGAGCAGCCAGCAACATCGGCGTGGGAGAGCCGAAGCCGCCAGCCGCCATCAGGTCCGGGAGGAGTCCTGGAGACGACGACGGGAGCACCGACGGACGTCTACCGGAAGCCGAGAGAAGAGAGCGAGTAAGCGAGAGAGAGAGACAGAGAGAGAGAGAGAGAAAGCCGTGAGTGTGTGAGAGAGAGAGTGAGTGAGACGAGAGAGTGGTGTGCGGTGCGGGCGCACACCTCGACGTCATCCACGCGAGGCGTCGAGCCAGC
>QLSS01000238.1:101767-144804 GCA_024372645.1 Trichomalopsis sarcophagae
TATATATATATATATATATATATATATATATATATATATATATATATATATATATATATAATCTAAGTATGCGATAACCCCATCAATTCCGCGTAGGCATTCGTTCATTTTACGCTGTATGTCGGCTGGTGCGGCTGAAATTCCTTCTGGAATTTTAGTGTATCTATACAACCCTTTATGCGTTATTATTGTCAAAAGTTTCGATCTCTCTTTGTCTACCGGGAACTGCATATATTGATGCCGCAAGTCCAGTTCTGTGTAAATTATGACACCTTGTAATACCGCAAAAATATCATTAATAGTATGAAGCGGGTACATATCTATAATTATATGAGGATTCAAAGTTAGCTTAAAATTTCCGCATGCCCCAACATCTTCATTTCCATTCAATACCGGTACGATTGGCGTCACCCAATCTGATACCTCCACTGGTGCTAGATGCTCTGAATCCACCAAGGTATTTATTGTTTTCTCTAGTTTTAGTCACATTGCATGTGCAACATGACGACATTATAGTGATACTGGGTGTACGTTATCTTTTAAATGAATTTTAATTTTACTTTTGTTATACATACCAGGTGAGTCATCGAATAACAGTGGAAACATATTGACTATATAATCATACAAGTAAACTTTTACACAGTAAATTTGCAAAGCATTTGTATTAGGCACTACTAGGGGCCATGCTCCGAATTGGTTGAGCCATTGACGCCCTATTAAAGCCGGAGCTGAACCTGGTAAAACGAAACATTTCACTATTTTTTTATTATTGTTAAAAACCGCTTCCAGGTCAATTAATTCCCTATTCACTATTGATATGTTTGAAAAATATTCTTTATAAATTTTCTCTGATATTACCGAAGCATAAGTACCAGTATCAACTTCGAAATCGATGTTTTTACTATTGACATTTACCACTACGTACATAGTAGTTATTCCTGAAACCTTTGGACTTGCGTGATTATACAATATATCATTGTTATTATTTATATGGCCGCTTTTATTCTGAGTTTTAGATACAATCTTTACATTTTTAATCAAATCGTCGCTCGCATCACTGTTACAAACAGTGTGAGGCTTCCTACTAGTTACATATTCATCATATGTTTGGCTAATCTTATAACAATTATAATCATTGGACGACCCGTTTTCTTGTTCGTCAGCAGTCGTATTTCTTAACGCTTTGCGACGCTGAACTTTTGCACACTGTGGCTAAATGCCCTTTCACATTGCATTTATGACGCTGATATTCACGGAAATGACAATCGCGATTTATATGTCCTCGTATATCACAACAATAAAATATGACGTCTTTCTTATGTTCCGACCTCGACTCTTGTTGCTGCTGCTGCTCACGGGTGTCTCTGCTACCAGCATTGTGTCTTCCCCCTCTGCTGTTGCCTCGCTGATTTGTCCGTGATGAGTTTGGAGTGTTGCGTATCGCATACATACTGCTTTTCGGATTTCTTCCGTTCAATGCGCAGCTGGACGTTGCGGCGTTTTTCACAGCCGATTCACGTGCCATCGCTATTTCCGATGCTTTTGCCAGGGTCAACTCTTTTTTTTTTTCAAATAACTTTATTTTTATCTCTTTATCGCTTATTCCACAAACAAGCTGATCTCTAATGGAATCGTCAAGTTTTTCAAAATTGCAGTTCAGCGCTATTTCTTTTAGCAGCGAAATAAAATCTGCAATTGACTCATTATGTTCCTACTTTGCTGTGTGGGGCGTGCATCGTTCCATTGCCTTTGACGGTTTTGGCTTAAGGTGCTCGGACATTGCTTTTACGTTATTAGCATAACTATTATTCATAATCTTAGTAGGCGCAATGAGTCTTTTTAGTAGCGCATGAGCATTGTTGCCTAATCGCGTCACCAATTTTGCTACTTTCATTTTATCTTCAGTAATATTTTTCGTAATAAAGTAGCAATCAAGTTTTTCTTCAAACAATTCCGAATCTTTGTCGAGTTAAAATTTTGTATCCGCCATGCTGCTGCCATCGTCCGATTAGGTTTCGCTTGCCGCGTCGTACTCTTGGCTAGATACAGGTTTATTTGTATTAATTTCTTCTACCTTTTTAACTTCTACTTCACTCGAAGCTTCATCCGGGGTGTTTTTCACCGTTTCTCTTAATAAGTCATGTAAACTTTTAAAGTTGGCTTCGCTATCAAATTGTACCTGTCTTTTCTGTAGTTCTCCAATTATTTGTTTTTTTTTTAAGATTCTATATCCAACCTGTTTAAGGATCAATCGTCTACATTAATTGTACTATTTCTATCTATCTTTGAGACCGGGTAGAACACAATAAACAACTCCTTCTGAATTGGTGTAAACTTATATATTCTTTGGTCACTAATATTAATTGCATTATTCCTGCAGTGGTAGAAAGAGTCAGCACGCTGAGCGCTAGGGAGAGACTGAGAGCCAGACGGAAATCACGCAATGGGCGCTTCCGCCGTGCTAGCTCTCATAATCTTACTACTCGAGTGAAGAGAGACTTACTTTTCACAATAGTGTACCGTGTGATCTCACTCATTCCGCGCACCTTGGATTTTCTTGCCCGAAAACCAACCGAGGACCTAATAGAGTAAGGATAAATGTAGGAAAAGATATTGGAAAGAAAAATAAAATTATAAGAGTTATATCAAATAAATTGTTAATGTGACTAAGGGGATGATTGAGTAACAGAGGCTTCCACTTCTTGGAGAAGGACAATTTAGGGTATCGGTCGCTTGTACATAGAAGTCGCTTTTCCAAAAACATTGTACCATCTGGGATAACATCTGACACCTTATTCCAATGGGGATCTTTTGTTTAGTCAGATCTGGTTCTGGCATTCAGAAAGATTGTCTCTGAATTAAAAAATGAGCTGGAGTTAGTGGCTGACAAACAAATAAAAAGGGCGATATATGCCTTGAGCAAGCCTTTACCACGTGAGCGAGATAAACGTAATCTTAAGGGACCTGCGTAATCAACGTCAGTTTGTTGAACTGGAAATCCAGGAGAAACTCTTGCTTTCGGCAGAACTCCCATTAGTTGAGTACTAATTAGAAAATTATAACGAATGCAAATCTTTCATTTACTAATTACAGTTTTTACCATTCGTCTTCCTCTTAGAATCCAACATCTGCTGCGTAATGTAGCCTAAGTTAATTGCGTGCCTCCATGTAAAATCTGCTCATGGGCTTCTCTTACTATCAGCTCTATAAGTGGTTTGTAGTAGGGCACTATTAACGGGTACTTTTCTTCATTATTTAATAATGAGTGCTTTAAGCGTCCACTTAACATCAATAGTCCATTTTTGATATATGGATTCAAGTTGATCAATTGGCTACTCAAAGGTAACTTTTTCTTCAAATTTAGTGCTTTGAAATCATCTTTATAAAATGTACATTGAGCTACGTAAATCCATAGCAAACGAGCTCCATCCAATTCTTGTGTGGAAATTTCATCTTTTAAATTAGAAATTTTTTAGCTTCTTAAATTCGATCTCATAACATGATACATTTATTTTATGTCTTTGTCTAATTTCAGAAACTCGAGAGAACATAAGTTTATGTTTGCTCTATGCTCTGGCTTAAATCTTAATGTATAAATTCTGATAAACTTAATACAAATAGCTGTAATTCACACTAGTTTATAAAAATTAGAGTATCTCTCAATAAGGTACGGTTCTATAGATGGTGTTTTAGAAAGGGTCTTTGAAATAGTGAGATGAGAATTAACCCTAAGCTCTGAGGGTGTTTGTAACTCTATAGATTCATTTGTAGGTGGGCCAAGGTTCAAGCTTTTCTCTTAGAAAGAGAGGTCCTTGCCACCACATCTCTATGCACTGGAGTAACTCCAGTGACAATCCACGAGATACGATATCTGCTGGGTTGTCCTTGGATCTGACGTGATGCCAATGAGCTGTCGGAGTTAGATCGTGTATTTCTGCGCAACGATTGGCTACATAAGTCTTCCATTTTGATCGGTGGCTCCTTAACCAGAATAAAACGTCCAACGAATCTGACCACAGGTAAATTTTGCAATTTTGTCTAGAAACGAAGTTTACATAGTGGTTGATAAGTTTTACCATGAGATGAGAGGCGCATAGCTCCAACCGTGGTATGCTTAATGTTTTTATTGGTGCGACTCGAGACTTAGCTGCATGGAGAGAAACGTGAACACTCTTGTCGTTAACTATTCTCAAATAAATGGCTGTTCCATAGGTTTTACTAGATGCGTCCGCAAATGCGTGAATTTCTACAAACTGAACTTCAGGGCTAAAGTTTGTCCATCGTGGTATTTTTAATTTTTATATAGCTGGTAAGCTTGGATGCCAACTCTTGAATTCTTCCGATAATTGGTTAGGGAGTTCATCTTCCCAATCTATGTTCAACAGCCAAAGAGATTGCATGAGGATTTTTCCAGTTATAACTACAGGCGATATCCAACCCAATGGGTCGAAAAGTTTTCCAATGACTGACAAAACACTTCTTTTAGTAATCTTTTTCGTCAGTGTATAATCTTGTAATTGAAAATGGAAATTATCTGTGTTTGGTTGCCACGTTATTCCTAATACTGCTATTGAGATTTGAGAACTGATGAAAGATGTTGAGTCTATCGCCTTGACTTCTCCTGGGAGCCAGCTGATTAACTCCTCTTCGTTGGATGACCATTTCTTTAATGGGAAACCGCCCACCTTGAGTATGTTGATCAATTCAGCTTATTGCTTCTTTAATGGTATGACCTCCAGACAGAATAACGTCTACATACGTTTCTTCACGTAATATTGTTGCACCTGAGGTAATAAGATTGGTAATCGAGAGCTAACTGTCACAATGTACGTAAAGCTAAATATGGAGAACAAATTTAAATGTACGTAACGGTAGTTAATTGATAAATTCCACTGGATGGTTAGGACTATGTCGCCATAAATTAGCTTGTAGATGTCTGTCTCTAGGATCGACTCAAATTTGTTGAAACATCTTCTCAATGTCTGTTACAAATGCATGTTTATAATGACGCCAACGACAAGTAACATCATACAATTCTAGTAGTAGATTTTATCCTTTATGCAATAATTCGTTGAGAGAGAAGTTGCCTTTATCATTTTCTATCTTAACAGAGTAATTAAAAACTGTTTTGTTTTTATTTGCAGATTTAATACCATGGTGAGATATAAAGCACCAATCTGAAATGTCATCTGGTTTTTTTATTACCACCATATGACCTAATTCTTCATATTCTTTCATGAACTTGTAATACGCGTTTTTGTGGATTTCATCATTTTCGAAACGTTTTTCTATTCTAAACAACATCTTGAGTGCAACGTTGAATGGGTTGCCTAATCGGATATTTTTGTCTTTTACTAAGTTTTTAATTGGCAGCCTGACCATATATTTACCATCAGGTGCACGAGAATGAGTGGACTTAAAGTCATCTTCACATTCGATTTCATCAGGAGTGAGCAGCTTATCTCTACCTGTTATTTCCTCCTGCCTCCAAAAGCTTTGTAAAAGATGTTGAGGGCCCTGTTCAGATGCACGGTAAAATGGAGCTGTCGATGATTCTGTATGTTGAGGTGGAGCTGCGTCCCCGGAAATTATCCAGCCGAGATGAGTTAGAGTTGCTATCGGTTCGTTGACCTTGCCATTGATTACCCTGTCTAATACTAGTTGCGCATGAGGAGAACTTCCCAGGAGTATATCTATCGGTTCTTGACCCAAGTAACGGGGGTCTGCTAGGTTTAGACCTTTGAAATGATTCCACTTGAGTAGCTACTGGAGCTGGATGATAACTAGAAACTATGGGAACTATTAAGGCCTCTACAACACAGGAAAAATTAGAATCAAATCTGGGTTGCAACAAGAAAGTAGTTCTACTTCTTGCAACTGTGGATTTCTCATTTCCAACCGATGATATAGACACCTTAGTCGCCTCTCGCTTTAAACCTAAACATTGGCACATGTCCTCGTAATCCAGTAGGTCCCGTGACGTAAACCAATGCTGTAGCTAATAGCACATTACTGCACGATTGTGCTCTAGAATCAGTTATATAGTGAGCTGAGAGTGACGAATCTCTAGGCGTCTCTTTATCTAGATCTGAGGTATTGTTTGGAGGTTTACCTACTTCGTTATTTGATTGATTATCCAAATGCAGCATTGAATGATGTTTAGATTGACAATGCTTGCATCGCTGCGAGCATGTCGAGTTGTCTAAGATGGCGCCTTGCCACGTGTTCTTCCCAGTGCTCGTGTCTGTGGATATTTTACCGGCTCGAAGGATCAATTAATGTTTGAGACCTGGTAGAACACAATAAACAACTCCTTCTGAATTGGTGTAAAATTAAACTTTCAACATCAGTCTCGTTACGTTATCTGGTGTAATCGTCGTGTCTAGTAATGCCTCCAGTCTCAGTCGACGCTTGGTCCAGCGGTTGCACTCGAAAAACGTGTGCTCCGTGTCGTCCTCTGCCTGTCCGCAGTTCATGCAGGTAGGTGATGTCACTCTGTTCATTCTGTGGAGATACCTTCGAAAGTACCCGTGTCCAGACAGGAATTGAGTGAGGTAGAAGTCCACCTCGCCGTGCTTCCTGTCCTTCCAGGGCCCGATCTCCGGTATCAGTCTGTGTGTCCAACGTCCTTGTCCGATCGTTGTCCATCTCATCTGCCATTCTTGCATAGTCCTCGTCCGTTCGTCCGCCCTCCCAACGTTCGCACCTCTCGTGTACAAGCGTTTCCGCTCGAAAGCAAGAAGGTCGATCGGGATTATGCATCACGAAGATCGCGTTTTCGGATACAGTCCGGTACCTAATTCTTAGCGCTCCAATTCGTTGAACGCTCCTCATGGCCTTCGCCCGCTTCTGTACTTTTAACGCGTCCGCCCATGCCTCCGCTCCGTAGAGCATGATCGAATGGGTGACGCTCATAAAAAGTCGCCGTATACTCGATCTTGGTTCTCGCATGTTGGCCATGAGTCTACTCAAGGCCTTCGTCTTTTCTGCTGCTTTAATGGTTACGTTACGTATGTGTGCCCAGAAGGTCAGTTCCGTATCCATGGTCACCCCTAGGTACTTCACCTCACTTCTGGTCATCATCTGTTCTGTACCAAGCGTCATCGGTATAATTGTGTCAATTCATTTTCGTATTAGTAGCAGCAAGTCAGTCTTTTGCAGTGCCAGTTGCAGTCCGTGCTCTGTCATCCATGTCTGTACGCGTCTCATCACCTGGTTCAGTTTTAGCTGCGCCAGGCGAGTGTCGCGTTCTATTATTACGGCCGCCACGTCGTCCACGTATGCGATGAGGCACGTGTCGATCGGCATGTCAAGGCCTAGTAGCCTGTCGTACAGTATGTTCCAGAAGTCAGGGCCCAGGATTGAGATTTGTGCTACTCCTGCTGTCAGCTGTTTTCGTCGTGCACCGTCCGTTGTCTCATACGTCAAGTATCAATCACCCGGAAAGACACCCGGAAGGTTGTCTCCATCGCTTCCAAAATATCTGTCCACCTCGAGGAATTGAAATCATTCCGTACGTCCAGTGTTACCAAAAGTACCAGTGGTCTGGCTCCATGGCATATGTCATTCGTCTTTTCCACGATCTGCAGTACGTCCGTTATTGCTCCGATTGTTGAGCGTCCTTGTCTGAAACCGTGCTGTCGGCCTGATAAGTCTTCAACAGTCTCGGTCGCAGCAATAGCTCGTACAGTTTTCCTGGTGTGTTTAGGAGGCTCAGAGGCCTGTAGGAGGACGACGAAGCAGGATCCCCCTTTCGTGAGCTCGTCTCTGTTTAGGCGTCCCACGTCCTACCGCCTCACCGTGTGTCGTCGGTTAGGCTAAAGAGGATGTACTGGTGATCGCTGGCGGTATAGTCCTCGATCACTCTCCATCCCCTTACCTTTATCAGCAGTCTGTCCGTGGCTAAGGTAATATCTGGTATAGAGTTACCAAAGCCGGGTCGTCTGTACGTGGTCACGTTTCCGCCATTTATGACTTCCAGTTCCAGTCGGGCGGCCATTTGTAGGATTAGACGTCCTCGTCTGTTCGTTGTTGGCATCCCCCATTCGATCGCTCGCGCTTTGAAATCGCCCGCCACGACCACGTTGCCAGAGAGGCCTCTAACGGCGTCTTCCAGGGCTTCCAGTTTCTCTGCGTACTCGCGCGCACTATTGTTCGCAGAAAGGTAGACACTGACGATGGTAACGGTGCCAAATCTTACCCAAACATAGTCTTCCCCGGACCCGCTGTCTGTGATCCGCGTCGCGTTCGCCCCTCGGACCCACACCGCCGCCGTGTTCGAGCTGCTAGCGATCCACGTCGGTTCAGGAAGATTTCTTTACGGCTCGCTTATCACGAGCACGACCGCGTCTGTTTTCGCCGCATTTGTGGGAGCAGCGCGTGTGCCGGAATAAATACTCGTGCATTCGTGTACAATTGAAAGATGGCTATATTCTTCAAGATGTTGGTACAACAGATCGTGCGTTGCGAGAGGACGAGTTCGTACTTGCGGCTCGTACTGGAGACGAGACGACGACTCGGTGGCAGCGAGTCTCAGCCTCGGCGTCTGCAGTCGATTCGGTGGTCTATAAATCGTGCAGTAGCTAATGTGACGAACTTACAGTTTTGACGCGCGCGTTGTTTTCTCGGTCGCCACGTATCCATCGGCTGCCGACGGAGAAAAGTCCTGGATTGCCGGGAGGCGTCCCTCTCGGCTGAAGCAGTGACGTGCTGGGGTATCCCGGATGCTCTAGGTGATGGTGGCTCAGATGTGCTCCTCCAGCAGGTGGTCTCGGGTCGTCGATGCTCTCCCACATCTCAGATGCACGGATAATCGCGGGCGATATACCAGTAAAAGGTCGCGCGTCTAAACTGTACTAGCGCTTTTACCTACCTGTCTCGCGCGCTGATTCCGTGCGCGCTTCTTGAGTAGAGAAATGGTCGGGCGACGCAAGGAGAGCGCGAAATACGAATTCGCGTTCACTCGTTACAATAAATAAATATCTAAGATTATACAATAAAGTAAAAAATAATATGATACACGGTCCCTGTAGATCACAAAATAAAAATTGTATTTGTATAAATGATAAAACACATTGTACTAAAAATTTTCCTAAACCTTATGTCAATCAAACCCATTATCATCCCTAATGGTTACCCTTCTTACCAACGAAGAAAAAATAATAATAAAATTACTTTTTCAAAACATAGGATTGTAGATAATAGTTTTGTCGTACCGTATAATCTATATTTATTATTACTTTTAGAATGTCATATTAATGTAGAAATATGTAATACAATTAAAGCTATAAAATATTCGTTTAGATAGTTTCATAAAGGTCCTGATACAGCTTTTGTAAAATTTGCAAATGAACATAATCTAGGCAATAAAGACAATGTAAACGAAAATAATGATACATATAAATATGATGAAATATCACAACATCTCTTCACCAGATATGTATGTGCAACTGAAGCTGTATATCGCATATGAGAATTTATACTATATGAGCAATCTTTTGTAATTAAAAGACTAGCTGTGATTGATAAAAATGTCAATGCTACATCGACATCTTGGTTTAAATTAAATAAAAAAAGAAAAGCAATATTTATATTACAAAATTCCGTACCATTATGTTTTTGATAAAAAAAAAATGGAATGAAAGAAAAAAATTTATAAAACCTCTCATAAGTAGTATGTATTTTGTAAATCCAAATAAGCAGGAAGAATCTTTCCTACGACTTTTATTATTACATGTACGTCGTGCAAAATTATTTGCGGATATACGTACTGTAGATGGAATTATTTATGATAAATATGGAAATGCTTGTATATCAAGAGGTATTATTAGTACTGATGAAGAATAGAATAAATATTTGGCAGAAGCTACAATATTCAAGTTTCCAAAATCCATGTGTAAATTATTCGCATACATTCTTGTATTTCAAAGACCTATCAATTCGTTAGAATTATACTATAAATAGAAATGTCACTTTATCGACTGAAATTACTAAGAATTCAAGCCGAACAAAGAGCTTTGCCAGGTTATGGCTTAGTGGTAGATCTTCAGCTTACTATCCCAAAGGATTCGGGTTCAAGTTGTTATAACTTACCCGCAGGCTCTCTCGCACAAGCACCTGGATACCGGATTTCATCCGACAAAATCTGCAGATCACGTCTTGTGATATGTGTGAATACATAGAGCAGTCGTTATTTCTAATTCACAAACGGATATCTTTAAAAGATCAGATCATATCTGCACAGATGATTATTTGCAACATCCCTTTTATCTAGACCGAATCTCAAGATCACTACCAATGATATATGTTAAACATATATATGTATCTATGTGGCGCATATGATTTAAAAAATAATTCAGATTACAAATACAAATAAACATATTTATTATAATATTTCTCTAAAAAGATTATCATTTACAGCATCCGACACATCTGGGCCAATCTTACTGTGTTTTTGATATATGTATATATATACTTTATTTCTAATTAACTACCAAAAAATCACATAAATATAAATATTTATCATTGTTTTATACCTATATGTAATTTATGTGAAATGTTTTATGAACCGGTCACTTTTTGTGAATCATTCTTTATCGAAAAAGTGTACTTAATTATGATTTTTTTTATTCTTTTAGTAGGATTATGTATGTATGATTGTACTGCCTATCTATCATAAAATAATTATCATCCCGGCATGATTTACTAGTTCCGGTGAAGTTTCACATAATTGCTCATTTTAGTGTTTTAATATAGTGTAGCTGTAAGAAAAAAAAATACATAACCTATAGCTCTCGAGCATAAAATCAGGTATATAAGTTTACCACTAACTAGCTTAAGAAACAAAACTCCAAGGTGATAAATCGAGCTCTCTATAGCTCTTAACATCTCCATTTACTGAACAGTTGATACAATTAAGTATTATTTGCAAAACATTTAATAGTTTTCCTCTGAACTTTTTGTGGTCGAGTCATCACTCATCGGGACAAAGCAGTCATTGTCTTTTGGTAATTCAGACAATCGCGCTGCCAGCTACCGGTTTATACATGCACTATAGCGTCAAGTATAGCACTGTTGCTTATTTTCCCTTAGATGGAAGTGCACATGTGCAACAACTTATCGCTTTGAGTCGCATTTTATTAATTTTATTGTATTTTAAAACCTTTTTTGGAGGTTGCGTACTTTCGACCGCGTATGAAAACAAGTAGTATACGTACCTCGGCAGGAATATACTATTATTAAAATACTGTTTAAAAAAAAGACAAGTCATGTCTATGATTATTGAGCTAATAGAAGAAATTCTGTGTGCTGCTCAGCACCTGTTTTTCTTAGTTATTGCAATGCATTGACTATTGACTGAACAGTATGTGATGAAACGAATAATATTTATACAAGTAGAATCTGTAAATAAAAGAGCAATGTCAATGCTTATTACTCTTATCAACGAAAATCTGTGTGCTGCACAGCACCAGTTTTCGCTGATTTTTGCAATGCATTGACTATTCACTCACGATTTATTGACAAAGAACATTTTTTAATAATTTTGTAGTCACTTTTCTGTATTAATTAAATTATTTTTTGACATTCGCAACTCTCATTACGCATGACGATGTTACCATGATTTGCCATAACAATCAGAGCAACAGTACAAAGAAACTTGCCAAAGCAAGAAAAAAAATCTGATAATAATAATAACAAGTATAATAATAATAATAATATACTAATAAACTTTTGTACACTCTAAAGCTTTTGAAAATTTTTTTTGCGTATAGGCTTTGTAACTTATATACAAGTAAATAGAATCGTTAATATAAAAATAAACGTAGCCAAAATATTTTACAATTAATTTATTTATCTTTATTCGATCTGTATTTCTTCACATTCACTTATGACAACCAACGGCATGCTCTATCAAACTTCTTAACGTATTTAATGTTTCATAACTTTATAAATGAGGCCATCACTGCTTTAAAAAAAAAAACTAGTACATACAATTTATTTTATAAATTCTTTATTAGATAGTTATCTTTAACCGTTTAAAATTTCAGTAAAAAATTTTGTTGTTTAGATGTTCAATTATAAATTAATGATTGCGGTGTTTTTAGCCTTATTGGAGTGAAATATAAAACTCGGTAAAGCTTAAAGTCTAAAGCGAAAATCTTCAGAAACAACGGCCCTGCCAGCACAAGATGTGTTCCGACTGCATAATCTACAATGTAAAGCAAACATCGACTCGTATTTGCCCGCGCATATAAAGGGAAATGAGGTATGGGATAGTGGGATTGTAGGCGAAATTGCAGCAGAATGGCATCAGCAACTACTACGTGATTACCAGATGATGCAAGAAGATGAGCTTCTTATTGAATTTTTATGTAAGTATACAATGTAAAATTTAATGGTTTAACGAAATATGACTTACCGATGAAAAATAATTTTAGAAAGAATATTAAGAGACATGTAAGAGCGTCAATGACATCGGTAGACAGAGAGGATCATCCTCCGACATCGAGAGACATCGAGGGGGACATCCAGCAACATCCAAAGACACCGAGGGAGATTCAGCGATATCGAGAGACATCTAGGAACATGTATTGTTGTATTACGTACATCGATTGTGGTGGGTAAATTACAATGACATAACTGAGTAATAGTTAAAATAACAGCGATATTACACAAAAATTTCTAAAATTCAGGGCATCCAGGACATCTAAGGCATCCAGATTATCCATCTGAATCATCCAGGGTGCTAACAGCATCGAGAGCGTCCACAACAATGAAACCATCCAGAACATCGAGGATATCCGAGAAATAAAGGATTAGAACAATTTATTTTTATTTTCAAATCTCAAAAAATTAAAGCACTTAAAATTTTGATGAATTAATTTTTAAGGTTATCCTCAAACATGAAATTTGTTGTTCATATTGGATGTTAAATGAAGCAATATTATATACGAATACACAATTGTAAATGTAATTAATAAAGATCAACATTTACTATCTACTTTCACCCTGGAAATATAAGAAATACACCGTAACAGATTTTTCATTAATTTTTTTTTTTATTTATTAATGCTTACAACAAAGTACGTGATAACAAGGTAACAACTTTTAAAATTAACCTTTGTTCAGCGTTTAGATTGCGTGTAACTTGTCAGAAAATGAATTGGATTGACTAATTTGCTCTGTTGAGCGACTAGAATGCCTCCTTAGCGGGGAAAGCTAGAAACTTTGAAACGTGCCCAAGCGTAGGTTCGAGTCGTTTCTCGGTTACATTGGAATCATAGTATTCGCAATTATAGCTGAAAAAGTTGTAAAAAAAGAAAAAGAAAATGTTGCGTTATAAAATTTCTTAATTAGAACCACTTCATACATGGTCTGTGCATCTACTTTCAATTTACAATATTATAAGTTAAAAGTGTAACTTTAACTTGATTAGCTATAATTCATTTTTAAAAATTAATTTTACCTCGTTAATTGCAGTAACAAAGCTACGCGATGCTCGCATCTTGATAATTGACCTGCTTTACAAGAACATAAGCAATTAATTTGCTTTCTGTTATTTATAGATGTAATGAAGCACTGTAATTCGTGGGGTTTTCCAGCCAAGTCTGAGAACTTCAGATACAGACCCATAATTAGAACTCACTAATAATAAAAAAGTCATTTTTTCTAAACTTCGCACCCTACATGCATAGGTACCATACATACACCTTTTGCGCGCTTTATTTTGAGCTAGTTCTAGGGCACGTTTCAAAGTTTCTAGCTTCATCCGCTTAAGTGAGCGTTCCAGTCGCTTAACATGGCGAATCGTAAAGCAAATAAATCTAAAACCTATAAATTTTAAAACGTAAATCACGGTGGATGTTATTTTTGTTAGTCGATATTAAAACAAAAACATTCTATTGAAAATCACTGTGAGCGGGCCATCTTAAGCATTTTGGAGGGGTGAGGGTAAAAATTAAAAAAAAATTAATATTAAAAAGGGTAAAGATTAGAAATTTAAAATTTATAAACTGAGATTTTAAAATTAATAAATTTATAACACGAAAATGTTGAATTGAAATATTGCAAAAGATGATCTTTGTAGTTAAAATATTGCAGAAGCGATATTTTTAGGAATTTCCAAATTTAAATTTTCAAAATTATACCTTTCCAATATTCTGGGACTTATAATTTTACCTTTCGTTATAATTCGATTCGTAATTTTTGCCTTTCAAAACTTTATTTTTCAAAATTGTCACCCTTGCCCATTTTGAAGTGGCTATTTTACTGCGTCGTGTTGAAAGTAAACGTTATTTGCTGTTACTAGATCTTCCAATGAAAATCAACCAATGAAAACATCACCTGGCAGAGGCAGTGTAGTGCCGTACGTTAGTGAACTTTATCGAACTTATCCTTTTAACTGACGATTTAACCGTTAACTTGCGAATAATAGAATGTAGTTTGTAGATGCTTCGTACCTGTTAAGTGCATGAGCTGTTAAAACAATTACGATTGGACCTGTCTCCATTGGTCGATCGTGATTTTTTATGAAACGCCAAATCGAGTGATCCAACCTTCTACTAGTCTTGTTACTATAGACTCAGCTGATATGACAGAAAGAGTTATTCGTTCCGACCAGCGTCAATAACGGTCAAAACTGGTCAGACAATACCTGGCTGTGTTCGACAGCAGCAGCGGACCCACTAAATCTATGTAGATATGCTTAAACATGTGCTGCACATAGCAGTATCTGCAGCACCATCTGCATTATAGTTGGGACATACGAGAGTTTATCCGTTATGAAAATGCGGTGAGACAGAAAAAAATCGGCGATAATGATAGTTGAATTTTTTACCTATTTTTCAAATTTGTTTTGATAAGAAACTTCTAAATATTTTGACATAAACTCTTTTAAAATACACTTACAATAATAAGTTATAAGGACGATTAAAGAAATACTTCCTTAACAGAGCGTCAATCTACAAAATAAATAAATAAAATAAATCAGGTAAATGATGAAAATTACACCTATACCGGGACTGCGGGACGAATGCGCGGAAGCTTGCTGCAGTTCCGAGTGAGTAGTTATTCTGCAAAATTTTAATAAACAAGTAACAGCTTATTAAAACAAATCCAAACAATCCCTTTGCAAGATACAATTTTATTAGTTAACACGAGTACATTCGTTCGACTCAAGAGCCAAAGACTTTCTGACCGCGCGCAGGCGGCGAGTTCTTCTCCACCAACATGGCGGCTTACCCCCTCTTCGCGGGAGCAGGGGAGAATCCCCACACACTCCCCCCGAGTGTTGATGCAAATTATTTTCTTCTTTTAGAATGGATTTGAACAATTTTTTTCTTTTATAATGTTTGTTGTACAATGAGTTGAACATTTTTTGGCTAGGGAGCAGCCTCAGACGGAGAACATCAAGTATATATAAAGAAAACTTAAGAGTTAGAAGCAAAGGAAACTTTTTTACGTGAATACGTTTTTAAAGTCGGACGACTAGTATCGGAAGGATTACAACTAGGTATGTCACTGGGACTAGATAGTGGCTGATTGCCATTATTACTATCTAAGGGGACTAGTTCGTCGAGATCATCTGGAATGAAGTAAGTTGGTTTTAACAACTCAGCCGTAACGCTTTTCGTGGTACCGTTTACATCAATATCGAAAACGCGATCGGAAACTCGCTTAACAATTTTAAACGGTCCTGAATAAGGCCTTTCTAGTGCTTTCTTTGCCATGTTTCGCATGAACACGTGGGTACATGTATACAGATCCTTAAAATAAAATGCGCGTTTCTTATAATTATGAGCGACGGGAATAGGTCGAATTTGACGCATATGTTCGCGATATTCTTCTAAGAAGAAATTGGGATCAGGTGTCTGATCTTCGGGTAAGAAAAATTCACCTGGTAAGCGTAAAGTCGTGCCGAACAAGAATTCCGCAGGGGAAGCCTGGGTATCAGCCCGAAGATGACAACGTAGTCCGAGAAGGACCGTGGACAGTGTGCGAGGCCAATCTGTGTCGTTGTGGTACATGATTGCTGCCTTCATACAACGGTGCCAACGCTCTATCATGCCGTTAGCGGCGGGATGATAGGCGGTGGTGCGAATCCGTTGGCATCCTACAAGAGAGAGAAGAGCGGAAAAAAGCCGAGATTCAAATTGTGAACCTTGATCGGATGTGACGACCTTGGGTGCGCCATATCTCGCAACCCAAGTGTCAAAGAAAGCTCGTGCGATCGGTTCAGCAGAGATTTCGGGGAGAGGAACAGCCTCGATCCACCTGGAAAACCTGTCAATCATGGTCAATATGTATTGCAAGCCATCCTTGATTGGTAAAGGACCAACAATGTCCATGTGCACGTGGTCAAAGCGACCATCTGGTGCTACAAATTGACTGGGAGTGAGCTTGACATGACGTGTTATTTTGGATTGCTGACAATCGAGGCAATGCTTGCACCAATTGGCAATATTACGATGCATCGCTGGCCAGACGTATCTCTGTCTGATCAGGCGATTTTGGGCCCAGGATGAGCTGGATTGTGAAAGAATGCGAAGACAGATTCTCGCATGGAAGCCGGTATAAAAGGTCGAAGAGTTTCACCCGTTAAATCACAACATATGGTAGTGTGATTTGGACCGAACTGAATTCGCTTCAAGGATAGTGAGTGCTCGGGAGACTCGCGTATCTCCTGAAGTTGTTTATCAGCCTCTTGCGCCGCTGCAAGTTCCTCGAGATCGAACTCTAGAGGGAAACGAACTGACTCGATTCTCGAAAGAGAATCAGCTATGGTATTGTCGACGCCCCTAACGTACTCGATGCGCGTAGTAAATTGCGAAATATAGTTTAGTTGCCGCACACGACGAGGTGGAGCCTTGTCAGTCTTTTGTAAGAACGCATATACCAGTGGTTTATGATCTGTCAGAATATAAAAGTCGCAACCTTCAACAATGTGTGCGAAATACTTGATGGCTTCGTAAACGGCGGTAAGCTCGCGATCGTACCCTCCGTAACGTTGTTGTGAGGGAGAAAGCTTCTGAGAGAAGAAGGCTAAAGGTTCCCAGATGCCATCAAGCGATTTCTGTTCAAGAACAGCTCCTACTGCAAAATCTGAAGCATCGGATACGATTCGAAGGTCTGCACCTGAGCGAGGATGCACCAGAAGTGCGGCTTCAGCAAATTCATGACGGCATCGATTTTGGCTCGAGTGGGTTTGATCCCCTGTGCATTGATGAGGTATCCTAGAAACTCGAGTTCCTCGACCATGAAGACGCTTTTGTCTACGTTGAGCCGAAGATGGAACTTCTTCAAACGCTCGAATACCGTACGCAGATGCTTGTGATGTTGCTCACGAGAGTCTGAAGCAATGAGGATGTCGTCTATGTATATGTAGACGAAGTCTAAATCCCCCAGAGCACGATTGATGTAACGTTGGAACGTTTGGCTTGCATTGCGAAGACCAAACGGCATGAATAAAAATTCAAATAAACCGAAAGGCGTTATAATAGCCGTCTTCTCGATATCCTCAGGCGCAATCGGAATTTGATTGAATGCCTTGTGAAGATCGAGAGAGGAAAATATCTTTTTACCGTAAAGATTGCTACTGCAATCATAGAGATGCGAAGTTGGATACTTGTCCGGAATAGTAACGGCATTAAGACCTTTATAATCACCGGCCTTAGCGGCTCTGAGCTTGTCGGGATGAAGCCGACGCGGGCGTTGAGAAACGGGAGGACCCGTGATGTAGATGTGGTGATAAACATCAGCTTTGCCGTTAAGGCCAGTGATTTCTGGAAATTCTTCTAGTAGCTGAGCATGCTCGCTATTAGGCGATATTGTGGATATAGCAATGAGGGGTGCTGCTCTGAGAGTCGCAGCCGATGATATGTTCGTCTGAGTGTCAACCAGTCGCCGGTTAGCCAGGTCGACTGTGAGACCATGGTGAGACAGAAGGTCAGGTCATGATGCTGCGTTTTGAAGAGCTGCTAAAGACACTGCTGCGCTGAAAGGCGGTCGCCTGGACAGGCTGGCCGCGGCGACGATGTTTTGCCGAATGACGGTCGCCTAGACAGGCTGACCGCAGCGATGATGTTCCGGTGAGAGGCGGTCGCCTGCATAGGCTGACCGCGGCGACGATTTTCCGCTGCAGGGCGGTCGCCTGCATAGGCTGACCGCGGCGAGGAGGCCGAAAATCTGCTGCGGGGCGGATGCCTGTACAGGCAAACCGCAAATGTACTTCCCGGAAACTGCTAGCGGGTGCACTGCATGAAGCCGGTGGATATGCAGCGGAGTCCCGGTGTCCTCTCCTAGTCGGGGTCACCAATGTGGGATAACGTGGTCCAGCCGGACCTGGGTAGAGGCCCACTACCCCTAGGAGATGTCGGAGAGGTTAATGATGAAATCAGGACTTCTGCAAGATACAACTTTATTAGTTAACACGAGTACATTCGTTCGACTCAAGAGCCAAAGACTTTTTGACCGCGCGCAGGCGGCGAGTTCTCCTCCACCAACATGGCGGCTTACCCCCTCTTCGCGGAAGGAGGGGAGAATCCCCACAAGTAGTGACGCTAAGCGCCATCTACTGCCAGTTACAGATATCAATATTTTGATTATACAAATAAAAGTATAAAATTTATGACCATGAAAAGGTTAGGGAGATACTCCCCCCGCACCCCCCCCCCCCAGCCACCCGCACACCACCCTCCACTGGCCCCCACCAAATAACGTAAAAATCATTCATTAAAAAAGAACAATAATGTTTGTAATTAATAATTAATTTATACAATAAATTGTGTGTACACACAAATCAAGAAGACTGTAGAGAAGGAGAGTCAACGAAATAGGAGTTTGGAGTCAGAAAATACTGAAAACTTTTTCAGACACCTGCCGCCGCGTGGTGCGCTTCAAACAGAAGTCTTCTGGTGACGTCACTCGCGCATGCGTAGATGTGGCTAACTGGGAAATTAAATTTTGTTATGAAAATAAATAGTCTCTGTGAACCTTACAAGAATAAAAAATTAACGATAAACAAAAATTGCCGAATAAATATGTTGACAATCAATGTATTTATTCGTTAGAGACTAGGCACTGGTCATACATTTCGTGGCTATTTTTGGCCCCGATATATTCAAACTTAATTTAAAACCAACAAAACATAAATTTAAATGATGAATTTCTAAAGCATCAGATAAAAACATTAGCACGTGAATTCTGAGTTACGGTGCTTACTATGATCAAATATTCATTTTATATTTAATACTTTTGTACATTCATTCAAATAATACACCAAGTAATAAATAACAAATAGTTTTAAAATTAAAACCACAACCAAAACTGGGGGGGTTAGCGAGCGAAGCGAGCAGGGGGGCAAAGCCCCAATAGTGTATATATATATTATAACGGGATGAAGCTTTCGGTAGCAATCGCGCAGATGTTAGCTGCGTGCAATGCAATTGTTGTCGCGGGAATTACCTCAAAATAATCGAGACAAGATCTCGTTTCCTCGGGATGTTCTCGAGGCTTGCAGTAGACCGGCCAAGGTCAAATATGGCTAGCTGCAGTTAGCATGCACGAGTATCGTGAAGCGATACGCGTGTCCGCGGAGGCGGCGGGGAATGTAGTTTAGAGGAGACGGGAAGCGGGTCCGCAGAAATGACTCCGAACTCAGACGTTAGATTTAGAAAGAAAGGAATGTATTGTCTGCACTCAAAATCAGATACACGAGCACACATGCGGGTGTGCGAGAGGCAGGTGAACGACGTAGCTAGAGATCGGGAGAGAGCTGGTGAGAGAGAGAGAGAGAGAGAATCAGAGAGCTGACACTTACGGTTGGCGGTTCTCGCTCGCTCTCGGGTATGCTCAAGCCCAGGACGTCTCCTTCGCACGGAGTCGAGGCGAGGACGCACGATGAAGCCTCAGACGTAGCCGTGATGCCGTCACAAAGAGCACCGGTCACCCACGCACACGAATTCGTAATTGTAATCTCGAGGTAGATAGCGCGACCTAGTCGAAGCTGTCTCTCGTCAGATAGCTCGACGAATCTGTCGCACGCGTTCCAAATCTCGCGCGCGAAGCTCTCGCTCTCTCTCTCCCCACTCACCGTCATGGTGTGCTCCCTCTCGCTGCTCTGCCGCTGCTCACCTGTAACATGTAACTAATTTACATTAAATAATACAATGATTGTATGCAGGGGAGGTTATGACGAGTTAACAACGTTCCTCGTCAAAATATATTTACATATATTATCTCGAAATCGAAGAAATCGTACTATTTTGTACGTTTTTGTTGGATTTCGGACCTTTTTTACGTTCTATTACAATTTATTACAAATCCATTAATCCTGGATTTCATGAGAGTCTCCTCTTTGAAACGACAAATATAACAATAAGTATAACAAAATGTAAAAAATTGTGTCTAAGCGTAATATTATACAGGGTGTCCCATTTTAACTTAGACAGCTGAATAACATGACAAATTGCAATCTAATCAAAAAATTTTTCAGACAAAAGTTGTTGGGCATTGAGGGGCTGACCCTTCTGTGACCTTGAATATGTCCTTGAACTTCATTTTCAAGGTCATTTGAAGATCAACTTTTGTTTTTTTGAATATAACTCCCTATTTTTGACCTCGGATTCGAAAAGAGCGCGAAATTTTACGTCGAGATGAGCTTTTGCGTTAGGGGTCAAAGTAAACTGTATAAGTCATTTCAAGGTCAAATCTCTGTTTGGGGCATTAAGCTGGTAAATCCGTGTTTTTAAAACCATGCCTCAGACAGAAGTTATTTTGTATCCAAGTACTGACCCTTCCATGACCTTGAACATACCCTTGACCTTCCTCTTCAAGGTCATTTGGAGGTCAACTTCCGTTTTTGGACGAAGTTCCCTATTTTTGACCACGGATTCGAAAAGAGCGCGAAATTTTACGTCCAGATGAGCTTTCACGTTAATGGTCAAAGTAAACTGTACAATTAATTTCAAGGTCAAATTTTTGTTTGGTGCATTAAGCTGGTAAATCCGGGTTTTTCAAAAACTGTCCTCAGAGAATAGTTATTGGGTATCAAAGTGTTGACCCTCCCATGACCTTGAACATGTTCTGTGTTTTCAACTTCGGATTCTGAAAGAACGCGAAGTTTCACGCCCAGATAAGCTTTCGCTATAGGAGACGATGTAAACTTTTTCTGAGATTGACCATGACCCCGAATGTTAAAATTCCACAGATCGACTTTAAATGAAGCAGCAGTCTTGTGTTTATGTAAAAAATCATAGTAGATTTCATATTGAAATTATAAAATGACACCGAAGTAGTATTTTTTTTATTCGTCTAGGGTCGCTTTACATACTTATGATGCTTACACCTTTTGTTGTTGTATCTCGCCAATATTGTATCCATTTAGTGTAGTATCCTAGTATCCTAATTCACTAGATTTTATGTATTTTTTTGCATATTTGTAATTGAACATTAATTAATCTGATAAAATTCTTGTCATTGCAATGGAAAATTATACGCCTAATGAAGTAGTCGATATTCTTATAACTTTCGGTGAATGTGGTAGGAATTACAGACTTACTACCCAAACTTATGCAGAGCGGTTTCCAAATAGCCGCCATCCTACTGCTCAACAAGTGATAAACATCGAAAGAAGATCTCGCAATAATCCACTGCATCGCCAAAGACAGAGAAATAGGCTTCAGAATAATAACGACCCTAGGTTGCTTGCAGTTTTGGCTATGGTTCACCAAAGTCCCCGTATTAGTACCCGTCAAATAGAACGGGAATTAGGAGTCCGTCGAAATACATCTCACAGATTGTTACGATCAGTTAATTACCATCCGTATCACATTACTTTGGTACAGGAATTAAGTGAGACTGATTACGAACTCAGAGTACATTTTTGTAGATGGGCTCTTGAGATGTTGGATCAAAATCCAGATTTTTTTTGGAATGTTTATTTCAGTGATGAAGCGACATTCATAAGTAATGGTAGTCTCAATAGGCATAATTGCCATTATTGGTCACCAGAAAATCCACATTGGTATCGTGAAATGCTTAATCAACATCGTTGGAGTTTACATGTATGGGTTGATATTTGCAATGGCCAAGTAATTGGACCACATTTTTTTGAACGTACCATTAATGGTCAAATGTATTTAGAATTTTTGGAAAATGATTTGTCAGGATACCTAGAGAATATTCCTCTTGCAATAAGACTAAACTTATGGTATCAACAAGATGGTGCTCCGGCTCATTATGTTCGTGTTGTACGGACATTTTTGAATCAACAATTTTCAAATAGATGAATAGGATGAGGTGGACCAGTTTTGTGGCCCCCTAGATCACCAAATCTGAACCCGCTAGATTTTTTTTTATGGGGATACGTAAAAGATGTTGTGTATGGTGAAGCTCCAACGACAAGACTGAATATGATGGATAGAATAAGAAGAGCTTGTGGAGCGATAACTCTCCAAATGCTTAGAAATGTACAACATAATTTTCGCCGTCGATTACTGTTGTGCTTAGAAAATAATGGTGCACACTTTGAGCATCTACTTTATGCGGAGAGAGCAGATAATAATGAGATATTACCTAAAGTGACTGGGTCACTACACAATCTTGCCTTAACTGGCTGGGTCACTACACGATCTTGCCTTCACTGGCCGGGTCACTACACGATCTTGCCTTAACTGGCTGGGTTACAACATGATCTGAATTGGCTTTCTCTTTGTAGAGCAACACAACCACAAATCGGCCATTTTTAGGGCCAAAGAAATGGAGCCGGCAGACCCCCTACGTCCTCGTCGTCGGCTCCAGGGGTGCTTACAAGTTTCATGAAAATATGCACTTGTAAGCATCGCGGAAAGGGGGTCTCCTTATCAATAAGTGTTTGACTCTGTGTTAACTTGTACGTAGGGGCAAGGTTTGCATTTCTTCAGTAGATATATTACGTTGTCCTTTAGTTGTCCACAATAAAAGTACATATTATATCATTGAACATGGTCACTGATGTAGTCTTTGTAATCTTTATGCCTCAAACAAAAATTTGACCTTGAAATTAATTTTACAGTTTACTTTGACCATTAACGTGAAAGCTCATCTGGACGTAAAATTTCGCGCTCTTTTCGAATCCGAGGTCAAAAATAGGGGGTTATATTAAAAAAACAAAAGTTGACCTTCAAATGACCTTGAAAATAAAGGACATATTCAAGGTCACAGAAGGGTCAGCCCCTCAATACCCAACAACTTTTGTCTGAAACATTTTTTGATTAGATTGCAATTTGTCATGTTATTCAGCTGTCTAAGTTAAAATGGGACACCCTGTATAAGAAAATAGCGACTGTTTTATTTTCTTACTTCTGCTTACATCCTTTTACTTTTTCTTACAATTTCTTTTGCATTATTACATTTAATTATAAAATTAATAATTAAAATATATTGACTACATTAGGCAGTAAAATAACATATGTAATAAAATGTAATAAAATATGAAAAAACATATGTGAAAATATAAGAAAGTGTACACAAGTGTATGAGAAGGTCCGAAATCCAATAAAAAGGTACAGTTTCTTACATTTTCGTAAGTTTTTTTATGTTTTATTACAATTTTTTACAATATATTACATTTTTTTCCACAAGGGATAATTACAATAATATTATACTAGCAGGGTCACCTCACTCCTAACGTCGCTCGGTTGAAGTCAGGTATAAATGTTCAAAAAGATTTTAAAAAATAAAGAAAATAATAATGAAATTATTCAAAGAAAATAATATTGTAATGATATACACAAACAATTAAAAGGTTGCGCGAGTTTGATTATAAGTTTTTAGTTAGTTATTATTAGATTCAGAACGTAATTGATCCCAACAATGCTGTGTTTTTTATAATACGAATAAAATAATATTGTAATATTATTATAATATTGTACCCTGTTGAAAAACCTCAGATGAAAATCAGATGTGCTTTTGGCGTGATTTTCAGATAAGAGTAAAGTGAGTCTCGTTTAAATCTTACCTGATTGTCATATTCCCATCTGATTCTCATCTCATTCTGATCTGAGGTTTTTTTAATAAGGTATAACATATGTTATTTAATATACTACAATTTACTTCTGTGGTGGCCACACAGCACCCACTTGCATACTCACACACACACACACTCACATACACACTCGCACTCACGCACGCGCGCATACATATACAAACCTCACGCGCACGCGAAGACTCCAGCGTTCGTGCCTCGAACGACGCGGCCCGGATTAGAAATCGGTTTTTCCGGTCCGGCCAAGCGCATCTGGACGATTAAGTCATCCGCATCGAGGAGGCCGTAAAACGCTCGGGCCCGCGCTCGAACTCTTTATTGCGGTCCTCCGCACCTCGATGCGGGCGGCTAAAGCTCGCCGGCACGGGGATTTCCGACGCCATATAACGATGAACGACGGCCGCTTGGGCCAGCTGCCCTCGCCACCGACGCGCTGTCCGGACCATATTTCTTATCTGTCATTTTGTTTCAATCGAAATTATTATGTTACGTACTATTATTGACATGCACTGTAATATAGAATAAATCAAACTCGGCTAACTATTTACTTTTGTTGAAAGTTAATATTTTTGAGACATCCCTGGTAAAACTTGCGGATTGAGATCAATTAAAAAAAAATCAATCGATATCAAATGTAATTGTTGTTACTAATTTATACATTTGAATTCGATTGACAATGCTTATTTCGTCCTTGAGTTTATAAAGAAAATCAATTAAAAGCGATAGAATCAAGTCAATAAGAATATATTAATATCAATTCACTTATCATGTTATTGAATCGACTTGAATGTAATTTCTGTAACAAAATCCTTTCGTTTTCAATTGATTTCAATGGAACTTACCTTTTAATCGACTTAAAGTGTAAAATTGAGAAACAACAATCTCTTTAGGGTTCGATTCAATGCACATACCCTATCCATTCGTATTGATTTGAATCGCCATCAATATGCATTCAAATTATTTTCGTAGAAATGAATAGATTTTAATATAGAAAAAGCCGATTGAACTCGATATTTTCATTTTTTGCATTAGACCGCGATAAAATCTGATTTAAGTCGATAATAAGTCGATAAAACTATATATAAAATATTACAATTGAAATCAATACTAGTAAGATCATTTGGAAATTCTATTGATTTCAAATGTAATTTTTTGTATATTATCGACCTATATCGACCTATATCGACCTATATCGACTTTTATCGCCTTTTATCGAGATCTAATACAAAAAGTGGAATGAAGAGCTCGGACACGCAAACAACATAAGTCGCGAGACATATGTTTTAACATTGGTTACTATATCTATATAGAGAGGAATAAGTGGACATAACTGGAAATAAGTTACTTATTGATCCGCTATGTATAGATATAGTAACCAATGTTAAAACTTATGTCTGTCACTGTTTTGTTTTCAGCGTACGGGGGACTTAAGATTCATAAGTAAGCTTTAAATAGTGATTAAATAATAAAGAGGCTGAGATTACCGGGACAATATAACAGAATACAAGCTTTGTTAGTACATTTTCTAAATTTTCACTTTGTTAGGTTAAGAATTCAAAGAATAAAATGATTACCATGTCTTTATTTTGTTGATTTTAAATTATACTATTTATTCGTACTTAACGTGCAAACAAATATAAGTTATAATAAATAAGTTAACTTTAGAAAAAATAATTCGAAAAATATTAAAGTATTTAAATTGAACAATTATAAATCATCTTCGACTTCTGAGCAAACAGGTGTTGAATGATTTAATAAGTCATTTTCTGCATCATCGAGATGAACCGATGAATAGTCACTTGAAATGTGATCGATGACATCCCGAGTATCATCCAGAGCATTCAAAGTTTCCACATCTTCTATTTCTGGACCAACAAGTGCCAACGGATCTGTAGTTTGTGTAGAGAACAAATTTGGATTGTTCGACATAGAAATGCTAGTCGCCTCTTTCAGCATTATTATATTAGTGTTTGCATTAGCTGTTTCCGGGTCTGTAACTTCCTCATTAAAGCTTGTTTCATCACCTGGATATATAATTAAAATATGTATTATTGTATAGTTTTTACCTTTTTCTAATACTTTGGTCTTTGTTCTTTCTCGTTTTAAGTAAGAAATTGTCTTACTGACGTATTCATTACAGCTATTTAGTTCAATCTGTATTTCAGCATCAGTAACTCCCTTCTTTTTACCATGTTACTTCTGTTCGCACATAGTGTGTAAACAAATCTAAAAATTAAAATTAAAAAATAACAATTAAAATCTGCTTTATTATATAAAGGGCTGTTGGATTTTAAAAATAATGTTTATAAATGATTATTGTTCTTGTAAAAAAAATCTTTTAATAAAAAATCGACTTTAAACCACCCTATTTTAAGTTTGATGAATCATTCTACCAAAAGAAAATTTCAATCAGACTTCTATTTATTTTTTAATATAGAGTTACAAACTGCAAAAGTAGGTGGGCCTGTGACCGCGCTTTAAGTGGGTGTACATGTGTATATGAGCATACCTTCACAAGCTGAAATTGAGGAATTTCCTTATTTTTGTTTTCATTGTTTTCATTTTCCTTGATTCCAATTTGTAGATCATCTTCCACTTCGGATACACTCTCTTCTTCATCTGCATCTTTTCCCTTCTTTGCTGTCTTTCCTTTCTTTGATCCTTTCTTTCCAGTTTTTCCTTTTGAAATACCTTTGGTTCTGTTACTGCTGTTGCCCGTTAAAGTGCTTCTTAATAAAATACTCTCTCCAAACACCGCCAAAATAGCATGGCCTGCGCACGCACTAGGTTTTTTAGATCGGATTATAGTATTATATATTTCCGCAGACAATCTTTGATTTCTTCCAATGTGTATCTATAAAGCAGATAAATAAAGATACATCAATTTTTACAAATATATCAGTATATAGATTTACTATAATAAAATAATCAAAAATATATATATTTACCGTGTTATCTGATTTACGATGGCTTCCTACTGGAAGATAATTTTTTTTGTCACCTATTTCCAAATCGTTTTCTAAATCTTTTAGTTGTTCTTTAATAGCTATGGACAAGAAAGATGAAAAAAATGAATAAATATAAAATTAAAGTATTATTATCTAATTATTAACTGTGTGATGATGAAGATACGCGTACAGAGTAACTCAGGAATGATGTAAGATAAAACTTCAGAATTGTGCTCTTTATCGGCCTTTTGGATATTAAAATAATAGTCACTCATAAGTCACTTTGCATGAATATAAGCTTAAATATACAAGTGAGTTTTATAATAAGTTTCACTGTGATTATACTTTATAAGACTTAAGAAAACTCATAAAGCAGCCATAGGATAATTACTGGTTAACTATATTGACAAAAATGTATGATTGGCAAAAACAAGACATACATATGTTAACAGTTAACTTATATATTGTTACGAGTGAAGAGTGCAACGAAAAAGTGACGGACCCCGGGCTTGAACCGAGATCCTCTGGCTTGCAAGGCAGACACTCTGTCGTCGCGCCACGGCCGCCACCGCATTGCACTCTTCTACTCGATCTCCTATAGTAATTAGACACCCGTGACGTGTATCCACACGTGACAATATTAGCCATAATGTTATTCTTCTTTTAAATTAATATACATGCAAGTGACATAATAGATTAAAAACCATAAAACTTATAAAAAAGAAATGTTCGCAGCAATTTATTGCATAAATTTATTGTAGTATTAAACGATATCGTTTTTACAGTGTACAAGACTTCATGAATTGTCAAATGAGAAAGAATTGGAATATATATATATATATATATATATATATATATATATATATATATTATAACGGTGTGATTGCTCACTCGTTATAATAGTTATGTATGTAAGGGAGAAATTATATCGGCTCGAAGCGGGCTTCTTGTAGGCTGCACGAAGCCTAACCCGGTAGACAGTATTTGCCGTGTAAAAGTCGTCCTTGGAGACGATGGCCCGCGGAGAGCGTCGTGGGTCTGCTACGCGGCTTCGATAACGATAGAACGCGGATTGAGTCGCACAAGCACGTCAGGGAAAAGGTAGAGTCAGGCGCAAATAAAAGAGAACAAAGAGTAGAGTAGAGAAGCAATATACGGAACTAGTACTTACAATCACACTTGCTGTTATTCGGTTGCAAATATGCCTCGTGACCTCCTCGGGACTATAGATATCCGTCAATAAACAAAGGCGGCGGCGGTATAATCAGCACGCTACGCAGCAATGGGCAAAAGATGCACGTACAGGAATCTTCTATGGTACCGGTCACGAGGAAGGCACGATATACGCACGCACGCAAGATTCACAAAAGGAAACTGTCGATAATCGAAACAAAGAGTCAAAGAATCGCGGTGAAAGTGAAGACGTCTAATCGCGGGCGCTCTCTCGCGCGTTCTCTCACACACATGTTTGTGTTGGCCCTTCGGCCCGCTAGGAAGCGCGACACACACATACATGCTCGCGCTGCTCTCTATGCCATGCTCTCGCCGCGGCTCTCTCACTTACCTGCTGTGTAGCTGTAAATAACGAAAGTGACAATAGTAATATATATAATGTATTACAAATAAATGGTGAGGAGAGAGACACAACGAGAGTACGAACGTCAACTCGTTATAATATATATATATATATATATATATATATATATATATATATATAAACAAAATATTGTAAGTCATTGTCTTAAAATGTACACTGAGAAAAAAAGTTAGGATTACTTAATAGCACAACCAGAGAGTCTGGTATCCAGAGTTTGAGACCAACATAACCCCCAAATGTACCTACGCTGACTTGCTCGATAATAGCATTTTGACTCTCCAGTAAGCCCAACTTTTTTCTCAGTGTTGTTCATGCAAGTCACCAAAAAATTAGCAATGCAACCTTGGAAATAGGTTAAGGATTTGAAGAGAATTGATAATATCTGTCAAAATGGTAGATTAAATATTTTAAATCAACACAATTTTGTATCAACATCAATTAAAATCTATTAGTATTTATCGATTTTAATTGCGTTTTTAACTAGCTAATTAACTAATTGCTATTGTCACAATTTTTACCAAACATTTTAGAAAACATAATAATTATAATAACCAATTTATAATAAACATAGCTTGAGTAATATTACTGTTAATAAAGCAAATGAACAAAAATTACAAGATTTTGAAAGATAGGATTGTAAATATTACAAGCAAAATTTATTATGAAAATTGAAGCGATGCCTAATTATTGCATATTAAACTATAATAGGATAGGCAGGAGTTTGGGTTTACCGTGTATTAATAATCCCTGCTTAAAATGGCAAATTAATTCCAATAATTCTGTACAATTGTGTGTTAAAATCAATTAAAGTATGTATTGAAATTTATTGATTTTAATTGTGTTTTAATACACTAATGTCAGTTTTCTATTAAATCAGCTTCAATCGTCCATTTGTGGCAGGATGTAATCGTTTTTTTTTTTGCTATAGTCCAAAACCATTTCATTTTCACTATTTCAATCGGTATAATCATAGAATACCTAATAATAGTATTCGCAGTTTATAATAAACATTGCTTAAATAAAATTATTCTTGATAAAAATAACAAACAAATCGAGATTTAAAAAAATTAGATTGTAAATATAGTAATAAATATAATAATATAAAAACAAATTTGATTATAAAAATTCAAGCAATGTTTATTTTATGTTACTCTATAATATGGTATGTGCATAGCATTTTGAACCAATGTAAGGCAACAAAACAGGCATAAAGTTCATTATCATATCCTACGTGATATATGATTCACAAAAAATATATCTTACTGATCAATTTTACTAGATTTTAGATAGAATTTAATGATCAGTAAAATTATTATTGTACAACATGGAGTTCTGGAGAGTATGTATACGGGAACGATAGATCAAGTCTTGTCCACCATTGTAAGCATGACCCTCTGAATCGTGGATACGATATTCATTTTGGCTTCATGGTCTGAATATGCTAAAATAGTTTTATAATATAAAACTGTTAAATTAGTTTCCGAGAACTAACTTAAAAATATAATAAATTTTTCTGAATGGTGAATCTTAATTCAATTTTTTGTATTAGGGCTCGATAAAATCCGATATAGGTCGATATGGGTCGATATAGGTTTATAAAACTCCATTAAAAAATTACTATTAAAATCAATTGACTTAAGGAGGTACTACGGGTAAAACATTGTCGGTTCAGTAAAAGATAAAATTTAGCGTACAGGTAGTATAACCTCCTTAAGATCTATTGATTTCAACTTCAATTTTTCGTAAAGAGATTTGTTGATCTATAACAAATCTCTTATCAACTTATATTGCTTTTTCTCAAGCCCTCATACATAAAATAGAATTCACCATTTAGTTAATAAGAAATCTCATCGACTTCCATTAATTTTTATGGATATTATATTGATTTAAATTTAAATTTAAACTTACTATTTTGTTCAAAAAATTTTTCAATTATTGTTCTTTGTAGTTGTTCATTAAAAGCTTCTTTTGTTGCAGCGATTTTGTTTGCATTATCACCCTCATCAATCAGTCCATTGTTCTTCTTTTCTAATCTATTATTTTCTTTTTTTAATGCATCTAATTTCTTCTGTTTCTTATCATTTTCGTCCTTCAATGTTTTTATTCTTTCTTCTTTTCCTTTGATTGTCCTGATAAACTCTTGGTGTTTTTGTTGGCATGGAAAATGCATGTGAACAGGCTCAACGTATTTTATCTATAAATTATAAATTTCGTATGAAAAACATGCATTGTTGAAAAATGAAACAGCAGAGTTAGTAAAAATGTCCTTATACATAATAATACGTACATTTGCTCTGCTTTTACAATCATCCGTGGACTGCACTGTAGCATCTGACTTGGAAAGTAACGCTGCATCTATTTTCTGTTTGGCTTCTTCACTCTAGAATAATTACAAATATTTTTCATTATACACACATATTTCTCAAAAAAAAAGTTAATTAAAGACTATAAAACTAACAAGCACAACATCATCTGGATTATATGGCTCAAACCATGAATTATTGAAAGTTTTCTCAAAACTATCATCTTCAGCGTGCTCCTTATTCTCACTATTAGGATTGATAATAAGAGTCAGATTTTTATCAATTATTTGTTCTTTTGTGGAAAGCATGGGTTGGTCAGCAATACCGGTCTCACTATTTTGAGCCACACGTGTGTCTATCATAGTATCAACAGTGGTGGCTTCATCGAGATTTGGAATATCTGGCAAATCATTTTGAGCACTTTTTGAATCATGATTATCTTTTTCAGAGTTTTTCAGATCTACTTTTGTCAGAGGAATTATCATTCCTTTCAAGTTCTCTTTTTTTATATTTATTAACTTGGCAAATTTGGCCATTCTTTTCTCCTAAAATTGAAACAAAAAAAAATTTACAATTATAATTGAGCAAAATAGAAGTTATATAAATACACACCTCATCATCTTTCTTTTCTGCTGGTCGTTTTAGTGCTCTGCTTGATGCTTTTGTACTCACAGGAACGTTCTTTTTGCTTTCATTTTGGACCTTGCTTTTTACTGATCGTTTCTGTGACGTTGATGATTGATTTTCTTTCGAAGCAGCTGCTTCTTTCTCACTTTCGCTTTCAAGCTGTTTAAGAGCTAGTACTTTTATTCTTTTGTTTGATTTTACAAGCTCGTTAATTTCTCTTTCAGTATCTATAAAACAATAAAAAATTATTTGCTTCTAAAAACTTAAAAAAATATATGTATACGTTTTGCCACATAATTAAAATTAATTACATATCAATTAAATACATTGTTTGGATTTATTCTATTTTTTACTATATACTATATTTATACTCACGTTTCAAAAAAATGATCTGAACCCTGTGCTCGCCTCCATCGTAGGTTATGGTATATGTGCCTTTATTATTAAATTTCAGATCCTCCGTGAATTTATGATGAATATTAGCAGCATTCACTGTTTTCTTGTGCCGTTGGTTTGAATCGTCAATGAATTTCACATATGCATACATGGCTTATCAGTTATAATGTTGCTATAAATACAAAATACTCGGGGCAGCATCGACTAATGTTTTTCACTCCTCGGCTCGGCTTTCGGAATCAAAACGTTAGGAATTCTACATCCAAAAATAAAATAGTCAATCGACGACTGCACGACAAAATGATCTATCATAATAAATACATTACCTACTATTTAATAATAATACTGATATATTTTTGTTCACTGATAAGTGTAAATAAAGTAATTTTAGTTTACTTTGCAGTATAAGCGTAACATGAGAAAACTCATGCGATAGACATTTTATTCTTTGATATTCTTATTTCTTTGTCAGTATTATAGCTATACCTATATACGGGAATCTACGGAGGCGACACCTATGGTCTGTGATGAGTGTAATGGTATGAGGCCTATGATGGTCAGGGTTGGCGACCGGAAGTGCAGAACACGCACCAAGCGGCTCACTTCAGACCGCGCGGAGTAGAAAATGAATTTCCATAGTCTATTTTGCGAGAGTTGCTCTTCTGCTGTACGCGGATCCGGAGCATGCGCAGTGGCCTGCTCCGCGGCCACGCTCTCATTGTCGCTCCGCACTCGCGCGCAATTTGAAAAAGACGGAGGGCGGGGCTTTGCGTCAACCTCTTTTCTGTTAGTTACCATCTTAATTAGTCACACAAAGTGTGTCGTCAAACAAGAAATAAATGGAAATTATCCTTTTTGCCAATGGAAGAGACTTCATCTACAAGGCAGAGTAAGCGATATATAATTTTATCGTTAATTGCACAAAAATCATTGTATTTTACTATTTTTTCATTCAATTTTAAGTATTTTTACATGCACTTAAAATGTAATTGTTTTAGACATTTTTAGTGTCATAGGTTAGGATTTGGTTTTAAAATACAATTAAATTTAATCAAGTTGCATCAGTTTTTATAAAAATTTAATAAAAATTAGATGTAATAATAATATTTTGTATTTGCTATTAGAATCAATTTGATTTTTAATCGATTTTAATCGTTTTCAATCTTTTTTTTTCTGACAGGAATGTATTTTCCAATAATAATAAGTTTTTTTAGCAAATAATCATTTTCATACACACATCATTAGAATATACTCACCCTGTTGTAAATAGATGATAGGGATTGATTGATAGGGATCGATTTAATTTTTAAACAAATTTGAAAATAGATCTTAATCCCACTATTTGCATCAGAGCTCGATTAAAGTCGATAGAATCGATATGAGTCGACAGAATTCTATACGAAAAATAGCTATTAAAGTCAATGAAGGCCAATTGTTGGTATTAACTATCGATTTTTATTGTTATTTTTCTATTGATTTTTATCGACTTCTTTTGATTCTATCGATTTTAATCGAGCTCTAATACAAAAAGTGGGATTAAGATATAGCGTCAATTTCGATTAAAAATTTAATCGAATCCTATCGAATATTTTTAGCAGGGGCAGGCTAGCTATATTAATAATATTTATTTATTTCAATTAGGTTCATCTACAATGAATACTGTTGATGACGAACCTTTAGATGAATCAAGTGGATAATGATAAAAATTATCATTTAAGTGATGAAAATCTGAGTGATTTGATTGAAGATGATGAATTTGACAATGCCTATCAAAATGACATTCATATCGAAAATGAAATAGAAATTAACCCCAATTTTAATGTTGATGTCAATGAAACCAAAACGGTAACAGGCAATAATGAAAATAAAAGTGAAACTAAAAGTGAAAGTGGAAGTGAAAGTGATAAAGAAAGTGATGAAGAAAATTATGATGACGATTATAATCAAGATAATGGAGATTATTCTTTGTTTGACAATGTAATGTTCGAATCTACACAATTTACTGTGCGAGATATTATTATATTATCATCAGCCTTTGCTTCACGGTTTTATTTGTCTGATGAGGCACATCTTGAAATGATGAACTTTCTAAAGCTGTGTGCTCGTCCGAATTTTGTAGATTTAAGTCTATCAAAATTTATGAAATACATTCTGTGAATGCAACAAAAGCCGTTAAGAAGTTAAGCGTGCTTTGCAATAAATGTAAGATAAAGAATGACATAACAGCTTTATCGTCAAATTATTTTATATCTGTGAGTTTGGTTCATCAAGTGAATGAGTTATTATCAAATAAAATCTTGGTAAACGACATTTTGAATAATGTAAGTTCACAAAACAATAAGTTGCTAGCAGCAGACAATAGTCAAAGTGAAATCTTTATTCAAGATGTTTATAACAGTGATATACATAAAAAAATTATTCGATTGAATAATGATAATGAAAATGAATACACCTTAACATTTAGCTTTAACACAGATGGAGCCCCCATTACAAAAAGCGGCAAAAGGGGCTTTTGACCTTTGCAGTTAACGTTAAATGATCTTTCGCCAAAATTCAGATTTCGTTTTGTAATATTAGGTGGTGTTATGATAGTGAAAAAAGAATCGACAAGCAACTTATTAAATTTATACCTTTTAAAAGCACTTGTTCAACAAATGCGTAAGTTAAACGACAAACGTATAATATTACGAATAAGTGGTAGCAAAATAATATTAAAATTTTGTATACTAAGTTGCATAGTCGATTCCGTTTGCCGTCCTCTTGCGCAAAACAGATTGCAGTTTAATGGTATTATGGGTGTAGTTGGTGCTACCAACGTGGATTGTATATTTTACTCGTTCATGGAATAAGATACGTAAACGAACAAAATAGTATTCACAGGACAAATGCAAGCCACATGGAAGATGTAAAAATTACTGAAGGTGGATCTGTTGCAAATGGCGTCAAAGGTCGTTCTTATTTATCGGAACTACCATATTTTGATATGGTGTGGTCGTTCTCATTTGAATATATGCATTGTCTTCTTCTTGGCGTTACAAACCAGTTATGGAAAGAATGGAAAGATGGTGACTCTCCATACAAGATCAAGAAAGCAGATATCAATACAATTGAAAAAAGATTTTTAACTATCACGCCGACACACGAACTCCATAGGCTACCTCGTAGTGGAATTATTCAAGGATCAGCTAAACCAAAAGGATCCGAATTGAAGTCATGGCTGCTGTATTACAGTTTGCCATGCCTCAATGGAATTTTAACAGATTGTGCATTGAAGCACTTCACCTTACTGGTCAAAAGTGCATATACTCTTCTGAAATATCAAATTACAGAAGAGGAGTTGTACTGATTAAGTACATATTATAAAGATGGTCCTAAAGATATTACTTATTTTGCAAGAAGTGCCCTAGTTAAAATAAAAGAAATGGGTGAATGTTTAACGTATACAAAGTGTACTTATAAAGGCACTCTTTATCACAGTATTAAATATAGTCGTGCAAAAAAAACTGATGACACTGTTGTACAATTGCGTTCAGGAGAGTTTGTTCGTATAATTGATATTGTGCATACAAATAATCATTGTTATTTGCACCTATCATTGTTTCATACTTTTTCTGATGAACCATTTTCAGGGGTTTCTCATATCCAACTAGTTAAGTTTGAAGAAACTAAAAACACTTTTATTACACCCATAACTAATGTACAGAATAAAATAATCTTGTTAAACGTCAAAAATGCTCGATATCTATGTACATTGCCAAATAATATAGAATTTCAATTAAAAAAAATGTATTTGTATCTTTGATCGCTTTCTTGATTGTAATATCATAACTATACACTTACCATATGATTTTATATAAAAAATGCACATTAAAATCGATTCGAATTTATTAATTTCAGTTGTAAAAAACACAACTTGAACGCATTACCTGCTTTTATGTTAAAAAAATAAATTGATTTCGATTAATATTCATATAATATATCCTTATAGGTTATTGCGATTAATTTTCAATTAAACAATTTCTGAAGGTCATTGAGGTTTTTTGGAAGCAATTGAAAGCGATTCAATTTTAATTATTCTTACTTGGCCCCAATCTGGCAGTTTTGGACATATTATTGGTAATGCGTGAAAAGACATAAAGATATTTATTAGTCCTACTATTATTTGCATTAATTCTCAAAAATTCATGGAACATGCAAAATAAAATTTATATTTGAATACAATGGAAAGTAATGTTTAAGTTCACTATAAAAATCGATTCAAATCGATAAATGTGCTTTGTGAAAAGCCTCATTAAACATTGAATACACCGTCCATAAAACTACGAGTAGAACAGCTAGAGACAAACGAGGCCATCTGTTTAATCGACACCGGCTCACAGATAAATGCCGTAAAGTACAGTTCATTAAAACCAGAAACTGTAATAGAACATGACAATTTTATGCACATTATGGGAATCTCTCCTAAAGGCATGGTGACTCAAGGTACAGTAAAATTAAAAATAATGGGCAAAGAACACCTCTTTCATGTCCTACCTGAAGAAACTCCGTTAGAAGAGGATTTAATACTAGGAAATCCGTTTTTGTATTATGAAAAAGTGAACAATATGTTCGGGGACGAAGTATTGATTACGGAAAGCCATCCTATAACTCCCGTCCCGTTTATGCACAAAGTATTCCCGGAAAACGGGATACATCCGGACGAAAAATACGGACCTTTGGGACACGAAAAGTTTCCAGTCAATAGTGCCACCTCTTATTATATGAAGTACGAATTTCCATTCGAAAATGAAAACATCGAACCCGAAACGTTGGAACCACAGCAAATTATTATTAGAGTACAATTATTTGTATAATATAAAGAAATGAATTAAATGAAAAGTTATAAATTGCCCGATACGAATTTATAGAATTCCAAGAAAAAGATTATACATAATTATACTTAATTTATTGGCACTAATCTATCACGTCGGCATGGTCTGCACTCGTAGGGAATTCTTCCCGCACAGGTTGCTCGAGCCCAGTTCTTCTTGCATACCACGCATGATAGCCAGTTGGCGGAGACGTCGTCCATTCCTGTGAACCAGCAGTTGTCCAGACATTCTGTACAGTCCGTGAGCAACATTGGTTACGGCAGTGTTGATTGTTGGTGCTGGGTGTTTGTCACTCTTTCGATCGACAGTTTTAGCTGTATCTTCCTTTCCTTTTCTTTCTTTCGTTGTTCTCTTTTTCTTAACCGATCTCTTTCTTTTCTTCTTGCTAATTTATCCTTACTCCTCTTCACTCTCCACAAATGTGTTTTCGTCCGCGAAGATCGTTTCATGTCCCATTATGTCTCTTGTGGTTCTGTCCATGTGACGCTAGTCTACTCGGACAGGTCCGGACGTCCGTGATGTTACATTTGCCTTTGAAGTACGTTACTTGGATTGTCCGCGCCGTATCGTATGTCCAACCATATAAGTCCCATGGGCTGTCTACGCTGAATAAAGTGTCCGCGAAAGTAATTCTTAGTCTGTTAAAAAAAATAAGAGTCCACGAATTAAAACTTATGTTACAGAAAGTAAAATGTTCTCGATAATAAGTATCCACGCGAAAGTAATTTTAGTCCGTTTCCGAGACAATTTTTCATTCAGTGTTATTTCAGTTACGAAATTGTTCAAACGGTAAGTTTTAAAATAGTGAAAAATTAGAATCTGTCGCCAAAGATAATAAAAGAACTAAATGACGAAAGCTGATTTAGTTCTTTTTTTTGGGTAAAAAGTTACATCGCAATTTTCATTAAGAAAATTTCCAATTGAACAAGCATGTAAATTTTATTGTCTATTTTTCGTAAAAGATTCAGCTTAACTGGGGCAGAAAGTCTTGAGATACGAGGGTGAAAACGTTGCGATATCGGAAAACTAGGCTGTCTTGTAAGGGCTGTAACTTTGGCTTCGACCAATGAGAATGAGCTCACCAAAAAAGGAATTGAAGGCCTTTCTGAGACGAAAACTTTAAGAAATTTTTTTGATCAGAAAGCCTCAAAATTAAAGTATGTATAAAACCCAAATAAACAAAAGCAAAATAATTACATCTTTTTCTACTATATTTGGACTGCCTTTCCTGAAAATTTGAGCTAGATTGGGGCAGATAGACCTGAGATATAGGGGTGCCAATATGGCGATTTTGGAAAACTAGGCTGTCTTCCAAGGTCTATAACTTTTTATTGGAATGATAAATTTGAGATTTTCGAAAGGGAAATTAAAGATTTTTCCAAGACGAAGATTTTAAGACTTTGAGAGCTCAAATCGACTACAAAAGAAAGAAATGGCATGCAATCGAAGATACGCAAAAACTGCAAATAATGATTGTTTACGTTTTGCCCTACAGAAAAGGCCCCTTTAAGTCTGAGGTTCTCGGACTTCTTTTGATAGAAAGGTGACGTTATATCCAGAAGATACCTATTTTTTGGCTTAAAAATATTGATTAGGTAACCCTGTGCAAATGTTTGAAAATAGCCATTTTTTCACGATTTTCGAAAATTCAATAATTTATCACGGGAGCTAGGGGGCACCTAGAGGGCTAAAATTTTAGAAATAGCCGGTTTTTCTAATGTACTTTAACATACAAAATCGGCGGGCTGATTGGGCGACGAAAAGATTTATTACATTTTGGGCATGAAACGTGTTTTTCAATATTTCCTTCCATTTCTAAATATTATAAATTTATTGTAATATTTAAATTATTTATGTTATTAGTACATTACAATACAAATGTCGTATGAGGCACATTCTGGCACGGCGAGGTTAGGCGAAACGAACGACTAATTTTGATTTGCTTACGCCGTGCTGGAAAGTGAACATACGACTCGAGTATCGTAACATATTTTATAGCACTGTTCGATTAAATCCCCCAAGTTACGCAAATCGGGGTATCGACTCGATTAGTCGTCCGCGTGCATGTGGCTTTGACTCTATTAGTCCTTCACGTGTATAGGGCATTAACTGCTTTAGTTAGCACAATAATTTATTTGAAAATGAATTAATATTTTAATACTCTATTTATAAATTCAAAATTGAAAATGGGGGTTGGCGAGCGGATCGAGCAGGGGGGAACTCCCCCCCCTCTAATATATATATATATATATATGCTGGAAAGCTAGAAAAGCAGTGCTTGTGAACATTAAACAGTAAATTCGCAAGAATCTCAAGAAGCTCGTAAGCTTCGTGCCGCCAAAGCTCCAAAAACAAAACTCGAAGCTCCAAGAAAAGGAAAATGAGGCCGCAAAAAAAGAGGAAGTGCATCTCAAAAATCGAACGATGAAAATAACTGTGAGTTGAAGCTTGGAAGCGCGGCACAGTTAAATGAATTAAGAAGCCTGGAAAATAGGCTAGGCAATCTATGTTTAAACGAAAACACTGTTCACGAAAATCATTTTGGCGATAACATTGTTTGGAAAAATGCGGAATTAATCACAGGGAGGACCAATTCTCGGCAGCGGTAAAAATATCGCAGCCATCGCAGAGCAAGAGGCGATCGACCAAGGCTCAGCACCGGCATGTCCGGAGACACTACCATGGTACAGGTGAAAGAATTAATCAAGCAGATGGTCTTGAGCCATAGCTCGAGCAGAAGGTCATCGGTAGAATTTCGACGCGAAAGGACGAGGGCAAAACCCGGTGCGTAAATCGTGTCCAAAAGCACGCTTGCCTACTAACGGCGGCAGTAGAAAAAATTTCAAGCCCGAGGAAACCGCGAGTTGCCCACGCCGTCCAGAATATATAAAATTATTTTGTCCCCCGAGTGTAAATAGATCTTTTTTAATTATTTTATTTTGGAATATATATATATATATATATATATATATATATATATATATATATATACAGGGTGTTTCATTTTAATCCGACCACGACAAAAAACCATGAAAAAACAAATTTTAACGAAAAATGACCTTAACAAAAGTTGAAGGGGGTAAAGGGGGCCATCGAATGACACAAACATCTATGACCTTGAACTCGATTTTCAAGGTAATTTGAGGGTAATTGTGATTTTTTTAAATAGGAACCAATATTTTTGACCTTGGAATCGGATAGAGCGGAAAAAATTACGTCGTAAAGGATATTTTAAGTTTGCTTTAATGACCTTGAGAAGGTCAATTCAAGGTCAAATCCAGCAGAGAAAATAATCAAAATAAGAACATGAAAATCTAGATAAACATGAATGGTATCCACAATTTAAAATTTCTAAAGATTAAATAAATTAAACTTGTACAGTAAAGGCTAGAAACAATATCGTACATATGCAGGTGCGAAAACTTGCGTAGTTAATCAAATCCAGCAGAGAAAATAATCGAAATAAGAACATAAAAAGCTATTTCAACATGAATAGTATCCACAATTTAAAATTTCTAAAAGATTAAATAAATTAAACTTGTACAGTAAAGGCCAGAAACAATATCGTACATATGCAGGTGCGAAAACTTGCGTAGTTAATCAAATCCTGCACCGAAAATAAACAACAAAAGAACATAAATATCTACTTTAAGTTTAACAGTATCTACAAATTAAAACTCCTAGAAGATTAAATGAATTAAACTTTGAGAGAAGCATCGCTACATCCCTTCAAATAAGCGTCCTCAAAATTCGGTATACATATATAGTTTTGAACTTGTAATGAGGTTTACATAGACAATGATGTTCCTAAACTTAGGTACGCGTAAAACAGTTTAACTGAGACAAAACTACTGTCTGAAGTAATGACCATTTACTTCTTTAACAGCTTCTAAGGTGATAAGTGCAAGCTATACAACCTTAATGTGAGCATAGATCTTGGGTTCAATAATCGTTCCAAAATAACCTAATATTAATGGCTGGAAACAATATCGTAGATGCAGGTGCGTAATATTGCGTAGTCAATCAAATCCAGCAGAGAAAATAATCAAAATAAGAACATAAAAATCTAGTTAATCATGATTGGTATCCACAATTGAAATCGTTGCACGGTGCATCCCAACGGAACAGTGTGTAAAACTTATACTTGCTATCAAGGTGCCAACATGCCCCTTAATAATAGTTGGTTGTAATTACATTAATAAATTTTAAGACTATCAAGGGGCGTGGTAAATGAGTTTTATTGTCTCCAATTATTTCTTGTCTGATATGTCTTAGATGCTAATGTTTGAGTAATGTATCTTGAAGATTTTAATGAGAACTTCCTAAAGATCATAATATTTTGCATCAAAAATTTCTCTTTTAGCAAAATAATTATGATTGAAAATTAATAATAAATCGTAACTTTTTTTAATAACCACTAGTCAGCTAATCTTATCTCACTCGCTGAACTTGATGCTTGACATATATTAAATAAAGTTAAACTACGAATTTCGATAATTTTTAAATTATTTATTACAACTAATTATCATTTTAATAATATTTAATTTAGTTTTTATCAATTATGTCCGCATTAAATAGAACATTTATTTCTATTAGAAAAAGTGTGCAGATAAAATTAAATTTAAACTTCTGAACTGAAGCTAATGGGTTAAAAAAATATATATATATATATGGGACGTTCTTTGTCAACCGGAACACCTCTATACCCAAAATTCCTTTTGACCTAAAAATATTTAAAAATATGGAAAATTTACGATTTTTTATATACTTTCCATTAGAGCGTGGCCTTTTTTGAAATTTCGTTTACAGACAGAGCAGCACGTCCATTAACCTTAAAAAAATACCACTGTACGAAATGATCAGGTTGTCAGAAATCACAGGTGCTCAGAAAAATTCCAGGCAACGACTATATTTATGTATTTTTTGCTGCTGAACACGAATCCGGCGGTATTTTTTACGGATACCTCAAGCGTTTGTCCCTAACCTCAAAAAACACTCCCAAAATTGCAGTTTCGCGCATTTGAGAGCTTTGTCCTGTGATGGACGCGAGGGAAATTATTGACAGACAGTATTTTTATGTATTTTTTGCTGCTGAACACGAATCCGGCGGTATTTTTTACGGATACCTCAAGCGTTTGTCCCTAACCTCAAAAAACACCCCCAAAATTGCAGTTTCGCGCAGTTGAGAGCTTTGTCCTGTGATGGACGTTAGGAAAATTATTGACAGAGACTATTTTTATGTATTTTGAGATGTTGAACACGAAGATTTGCAATATTACAAGCGGACCAAATTTTTTAAAATCAAATAATTTTTTTATAGTTTGGTGTATTTTTGACATATACATTAGCAATAATATATAATCATTTAAAAGAATAGAAATTTTTTTCGTTTTTTTTTGTTTTTATTACCATTTTTTTACATTATTTAGCAGTAATCCGTTATTGATAATATTTTGGATGCATTAGAATATCTAAATGCAGAAAGACAACGTCAAGTTATTACATAATACGTATGTTATGCATATATTACAAATTACATTCTTTTTTATTCGAGGGTAAAAGAGAATTAGTAATTGATTCATAAAGAAACAATCCATATTCCATAAAATACGTATTACATTATTATCTCTCCTTATTATTTTGTATTACAGTAATATTAATAAAATTGTATTATTTGTAAAAAGTTATCGGAGAAAAACAAAAGTATTATTGAAAAACCTTTGAAATTTTCAAAGAAAATTAAAAATATATGAAAATAACTTAAAATCTTTGAGAGTAACTAAGAATTTTCTTTATTATGTAATAATAACTTATAGATTCTCTCGATTTCATATACATTTTTTCTTAGTTTGAATTTCAACCACAAATTTATTAATTATTACAACGTGGTATAAATACTTTCCCATACCATCTAAATAAAAATACCCGCGTATGTATAAAAATATTTTTTAGTCAGTTTTTATGAGAATAAACTATTGTCAATAAATATTTTTTAATTAGACCTTAAGAAAATAAATAAGTTTTGAAGACTATTTTGGCAAATAAATGTTTTGATTGTGTATATACTTTTAGTTCTTATTGCATATTGATCATAGTAGCAGAAAGCTTTAAAAACAAGTAAGGTTCAAAAAATCTCTCATCAATACAGATTTTATATGTTACAATTTTAAAAATTCTGGAAGATTTCTCTCTCTGGAGACAGGAAGTGTTTTACCCGTTTGTCTTCAGGGTTAGGCTGATGATAAATTTCATATTCTTGCTGTTTTCCAAGAT
>QLSS01000238.1:149804-173543 GCA_024372645.1 Trichomalopsis sarcophagae
CTAAAAACGTTTGATAATAAATTATAGCTTTTATTAGCTTTTTTTAGCTTTTATTAAATTTTCTATATATTCTGGCACAAAAATAAATGAATGCGTGATTTCCAAAAAAGCTAATAAGTTCTAATAAATTAAAAAAAATATTTACATACAATAATTTAGATTTATCGGTATTTATACTTCTTACTATATGTTAGTAAGTTTTTTTAAAAAGCTAATAACTGCTATGAAATTTTATGAATTATTTTTAGTTTTGTCTTCTAATATCTTAAAAAAAATTCTTTCATCACTTGTTTATGATGTTTTTAAAAACATACATAGATAAAAGATAAAAGTCACACAATATACTAATAAAAGCTAATAAACTTTAGTAAGATAAGTAATTTTTTTTTATAATTAATGTAAATTATTATTAAATTAGAAGACTCATAATGTAGCAACGCTGATTACAACTAGCATGGTTTGGTACAAATATTTAATATCATCCACGACATTCATAAACCTAATACAGTAAAAAACGAATTTAATTTTTTTTTTTTCAATTACGTTCGCAGAAGTCAGAGTTTGTGTTATAAAGCTAGTTATTTGTTATTAGTTTAAAATTTCATATAATCAAACGGATAAAGGTAAATATACATTCTATAATATTTTCACCAATATTGATATACGGTGCTAAATCGAGTTATTGTCTTTTATAATAATATTGAAGCGACAATAATGTTACCGCCTACGAAAAAAATTCGTTTAGATAGATGTTGTAATCCCCTCAATAAAGAAGGGCACAAAGGAAAAATGCTACTCCTGTTATCAGCTTCATTCTTATCTAAGCATACAGATATTCCTGAGAAAGCTATGATTTGCATAATGTGTCGAAAAGCTATATAGATTCCTCAAATTCATCTAATGTTTCTATAGATAAAGAAATCTCAGGACCTCTAGAAATGATGAAGGATCTCAGACATCTAAAAAAAATAGTTTATCAAGAGAAGCTAAATTAGAAAAATTAATGGATGGACTGAAAGAAAAGTTTAATTCTCTTTCAAAAAACGATCCATTAAAAGTCTCAATTCTAACAACATTGCTTGATTGTTGGTCATTACAATATATTATGGAGGAGTTTAATGTTTCTATGAGAATGGCAAAAAAGGCAAGAGATTTAAGACATCAATGTGGTACTTTAGCAACTCCTGAACCAAAAAAGGGAAAGTCTTTATCTGAGAGTACTATTAACGAAGTTGTGCAATATTATAACTCCGATATCAACAGTCGCATTATGCCAAATAAGAAAGATATATTGAAAATCAAAGATGGTGGTGAGGTAACATATGTGCCAAAAAGATTACTTTTATTAGACATAAAGGTTTTGTACAGGAATTTCAAGAAGGAACATGAAGAAATACCAATAAGTTTTAGTAATAAGTTTGCGGAGCTTTGGCCTCAATCGTGTATTTTAGCTGGAGCAAGAGGTACTCACAGTGTGTGTATGTGTAATACACCAAAATTTTAAGGCAATGTTTGATAGTTCCAATTTGATTCAACTAACAACAAATTTGCAATATCCGTTGCAAGGTTATGCTGATTGCATTCATTTTTTCTATGCAGAAATGCCAATGATGATTGTCACTTAGGATTGTGCCAACGATGCCCAAAATTATCAGATTTCGAAGAGTACGTGACATCTGTCTTACTGGAAAACGATATTGAAGACATTACTTACAGCATTTGGCAATCAACCGACAAATGTACTTTGAAGAAAGAGTGCATGAATGTACATGATTTCGCATTAGAATTATCACTGAGCCTTCAAAAACTGATACCGCATCATTTCATTTCCAAGGAACAATCGCAATTCATAAGCAATCTAAAAAAGAATTTAAAATCAAATGAGGGTATCTTGGAGATAGACTATTCGGAAAACGACGCATATGTCGTTCAAAATGCTGCCCAACAGTTTCACTATAACAACGACCAGTGTAGTATATTCGTTGCCTTTTTTTACTACAGAGAAGACCAAGAAATAAAACACTGCAGATTCATATTTCTCTCCGAATATAGAACTCATGACACAACGGCTATGTATTTAACACAAACAATTTTGATTCCTACTATACGAAAAAAATTTCCAAAATTAACAAAACTTATATATGTGTCGGATGGAGCAAAACAACATTTTCAAAACAAATACCAAATGGTTAATTTAGTGCACCACAAAGAAGATTTTTCTATAGAGGCAGAGTGGCATAATCATGCTACAGCTCATGACAAGGGGTCTTGTGACGGAGTAGGGGTAACAGTAAAAAGTCAGGCAACGCGAGCCAGCTTACAAGACAAAGGGAATGAAGCTATTCTTGATTCTATTCAATTTTTCAACTGGGCTACGAATAAGTTTCCCAGTATAACATTTTTCCACTACACTAAACAAGACTATGATAGAACATCTAGAAAACTGAATAAAGGATTTTCCACTATAGTAGAAAAAAACATTTCACTAAGTCATGCTTTTAAAGTCTCCTCCAAAAAAACTCTTTCTGCATTTAGATATTCTAATGCATCTGAAATATTATCAATAACGGATTACTGCTAAATAATGTATAATATGGAAATAAAAACAAAAAAAATTGAAGTAAAAAAAATAAGCCAAAAAATATTTATAAAGTAACAAGAATAAAAAAAAATTAAATAGTAGAAGAAAAATAAAAAAAAGTAATGCCGGCTTCATAAACATGAAGACAGTCTCAACCCTGTAAAACGCAGAGTCTTTAAAAAATTATTTTTCAATAAGGGCAGGCCTATTTCTATACTTTTAAATGATTTTATATTACTGCTAATGTATTGTAACGTGGTAGTTCGACTACACGTTACAAGCGAGAATTTGCGCCGCGAGGCACCGACAACCGCGCAACGTGGCAGGTCGAGCCACGAGTAGGCGCGTAGGGGGGAGTAGTTCGCGTGGGGAGCGCGCGCAGCGCTGGCCCCGCGACCATGTGTTGCCGCATGAGGAGAGCTCGTTCTCTTTCGCTCCGCATCGCTTCTACCGATAGGACGCCTACGCTCTCTCCTAAGCTCTCGATCAACCTCGAAGCAACCGTATCCGTGCGCCATTGCAGCTCACCTTCACTCTCGTTATCGTAGCAAGTAAGTAACAGTGTATTAGCGTGCGAACTAACTAGTGCGGCTGTGCCTCGGGTGAACGCGACGCGACACGGTTAGTGTGACGCGCTGTATCGCGACGAACGCGGTAATGGCGGCGAGCCGAGTGTCGTGAGGACTCGTCGCCTGTTGCGATTGATGTAAGCTCTCGATCGTTCCCGCTATCGTTTCCTTGACGCTACCGTCGTCCTTCATTCAAGCTACCGTCTGCCTGTTCCACGCCCTAGCTCTCGATTGTTTCCGCTATCGTTCCCTTGAAGCTATCGTTGTCTTTCATTCAAGTTACCGTTTGCCTGTCCCACGCCCTAGCTCTCGATCGTTTTCGCTATCGTTCCCTTGACGCTACCGTTATCGCTCACTCAAGCTACCGTTTGTCTCTCCCACGCCCCCGCTCTCGCACAAGTCCTCGCTATCGTTGTCCAGGTAGGGAGTATATCTCCTCACTATCGCTCTCCTCCCGTATCGCACCTCCCCGCTATCGTTTCCCTCGTCCCTCCCGCCACTCCAACCAGCTACTGATTATTGTACACTACCGAGCTACCGTTAATAAGTAATTTAGCGATTAGGTTAGGTTAGTCCTTTATCAGAGTACCGTTAAATAATTCTTAGGATGCACGAGCGTGTGCGTAAAGTACGAGGAGTACTGGGTGTCGTCGCACGGTCGCGTCGAGGTCGTCATATCGTGAATGGTTTTCGGGAATTAAAAATAAGGGAGCGGGTTTGCACGATGCGGTGTATGGAAAAATAAGCGTTTGATGGGTCGGGGAATCGCATAACTCGCGAGAGTACGCCGCGACGGACGCGCTGGTCGTCGGGACCGGTAGACGACCAGAGATGCGAGGCGGGTACTCGCCCGCACCGGCAAGTCGGCGGGCGGAGCGCTGACGAGCGTGGCGTAGGCGTCAATTGTTCGGTGGGCGCGAGTGATCTCCCCGTAGTGCCTCTGTATTGTAGAGGCCGTAGATTCTCGGCTGGTTGCCGTTGGTTGTCATAGGAATAAATGAGAAATAAAGACGACATATCATATCCGCAGCAAGCTTTAATGAGTTTTATAACCCACGACCCTGTTCGATTCTCTACCCGCTCCTTGAACTAGCCGAGCTCAACTCCCGCGCCGCCGGGCCCCGGAAAGGGGATCGCGGGATCCTCGGCATTTCTATGCCTGGCGCCCTGAGCCGAGGCGGCCCGCCGCCGTGTATGCATTGGGGTGTGACGGCGCGCGAGACTAGATTTAGGGAGCGCTGGGCTGCCTAGCAAACCCCAGCGTTTCAGTATATGTCAAAAATACACCAAACTATAAAAAAATGGTTTGATTTTAGAAAATTTGGTCCACTTGTAATATTGCAAATCTTCGTGTTCAACATCTCAAAATGCATAAAAATAGTCTCTGTCAATAATTTTCCTCACGTCCATCACAGGACAAAGCTCTCAATTGCGCAAAACTGCAATTTTGGAGATGTTTTTTGAGATTAGGGACGAACGCTTGATGTATCGGTAAAAAATACCGCCGGATTCGTGATCAGCAGCAAAAAATACATAAAAATTCTGTCTGTCAATAATGTTCCTCGTGTCCACCACAGAACAAAGCTCTCAAATGCGCGAAACTGCAATTTTGGGGGTGTTTTTTGAGGTTAGGGGCGAACGCTTGAGATATCGGTAAAATATACCGCCGGATTCGTGTTCAGCAGCAAAAAAAAACATGAAAATAGTCGTTGCCTGGAATTTTTCTGAGCCCCTGTGATTTATGACAGCCTGATCATTTCGTAAAGTGGTATTTTTTTAAGGTTAGGGGACGTCCTGCTCTGTCTGTAAACGAAATTTCAAAAATGGCCACGCTCTAATGGAAAGTACATAAAAAATCCTAAATTTTCCATATTTTTAAATATTTTTAGGTCAAAAGGAATTTTGGGTATAGAGGTGTTCCGGTTGACAAAGAACGTCCCATATATACTAAAATTAAAATGGAGGAATGAGTGAGGGAAGGTTAGGTGAATAAATCAATGTACACAAATTTCTCTTGAAAAAGACGACTTGCCTCAGCGTAAAAACTCTCGCGAATAAGAGAGAAAAGCCGGGGCAAGCGAATGATTTATTTTAATCAACAAAGAAATTTTACTATTGAAAAGAGACTCTAAATTAGATCAAAGAGAGAAAGAAACGCAATTAAAATTGACGCAGAACAGGCGTTCGCAGAGAGCTCTCCTACCTGAATCGCAAACGGGACGTGGACGGCGCGACGTAAAGCCCTGGCCACACGTGCATGGGATGCACCTTCCTCGGTCACAGGACACCTCAACGTCTCGAGGGAACCAATCCTGGACCACGGGCAGACCTTTTCAGCCCTGCCGCGTAGGTAGCAATCGCCGGGTGGAGATCGGCACGTCGAGGAATCTCGCACATGGCCGAAGTCCCAACACTCGAAGATGACAATCAAACAGCACACAGCACGCAAAATTGCACTCACACACGCGACGCACGGAAATACAAAAAGGAGAGTCGATCGTCCTGAAAAGGACGTTAATAACGACTCTATTCGCTAGGCGCGAACAAAAGAAATTCACAAAGACGACTGATAACTCGAGAGGAGCTGTCAGAACTGAACGACACGTGCTCCCGCACGCCCGTGCCCGCGCATACGGTAGAGGCCCACAGCGGCGCGCGCATGCGCTCGACCGCTTTCGCCGCAACGCTCGCCGCGCTACGGCGCGAAATTCAAAATTAAGTAAACGACTCTGCAGAACCCGAACTACTTCTATGAATTGCTTTTATACATTATCATTCAAAGACAACGATGGCTTGGTTGGTAAATTAATGGATTATCAAGCTGAGATATTCAAAACGCGATCACAGAAAATGATTTTTATTTATTAAGTTTTTTTACAATTTAATCTTTATTTATTATAAATTGTACGTATTTCTAATATTTTTAATATTTTTATTAATTTTTATTGAAAATTAATAAATAAATTACACAATTAGCACATAATTGTCACGTGAAAAATTGGTCGAAAAGCTCATTTGCTAATTATGTAATTATCACATAGTAAATCGCGTAATTTATACCTGTTGAATCACGTGATATTTGTAGTAGGTTGAACACTGAAACGTTTAAGTTGCTAATACGATTTCAAATAAATTTTCGTGTTTTTCACAAATATAACAACTGTCACGTATGCACACTAGCGTGCATACGTGTAGCGCAGTATGGTAACAACGAAAGGGCATCGCGAGCTCGGACGAACCTAGCGAATGACACCTTACACCTGCCTTATCACTGCACGCCGATGTGCTGTGGCAGGCTTAATTAGCCGAGCGCGACCGGCTCGCGAGGCAGTTCAAGAGTCGAATCACTCAAGAGCATGCATTAATAATCAAACATTTACAAAAAAAGAGTATATTTTTGCTTCTGCACACGTGGTTTACGCACACTCAGGATAAAAAAAACACCATCCCATCCATGAGCCTGCTTAGTAGCGGCCTACTCCTTAACCTGCTTTGTAGCGGCTTTACCCAGGTTTGCTGTCTTAGCAGTCATCTTTCCTGGGCCAAAACAATTGCGGCCTATCCTTCGATCTGTTGAAAACAGATCACCCTCACCATATGAAAAGCGTGTTTTATCTCATGAGTAGGAGAACTTGCAGCTTAAGCAAAAATAAAAACAAACGGAGCAGAAAGAAAATACTCTTACTAAAATTAATACAATAGAAAATTCAACTCTTAAAGGAGTTAAGAAGTATTTATAAAAAGATTAATAAGCTCTCTTTTACACACGAATCTAATCAAAGAGAAACAGCACCATTAAATGACAGCCAGTTCAAACGCTCTGCATTTCAAACAGAAATAGGAACAAAATTTGACAAATTATATAATTTTGCAACGAGTAAATTAAGTAAGAACAAATAGTATTCAATCAAGCAACATTAAGTGTAAAATATTTTTGAATTGCTTACAAAAAAAAAAAAAAAAAAAAAAAACAAGCACGTAACATAATTTTCTATCCTTTTATTAACATATCCAAACACACAATGTGGCATTTTCGGGAATTTTCAATCTAAATAAAAATAAGAGATCACCCCCCAGAAATACGGTACCGTCGCGCAATAATAGTTTAAATGACCTTGATCCGGCAAATTTAATAAATGAACAGGATCCGCTAGTTCAAAAGATAATTTCGCGCTTGGATCCGGAAGATGCAGCAGAATTTATCCGTCGCACAGCTACATCTCGCCCCTCTACGGTAACCGGTACTTATCCGGATCATACACAATCAGAACCACCCACACCGAAACCGACAGTAAAACCGGAATGGGATCAGTTCGCGCAAAAATATGAATCCGCGGCAAAAGAAAATTTTCCATTAAACCCTCCACCTCTTACAAAAACTATTAAAAGCGAACCTCAATTCACCACACCTATCATGACACCAAGTGCTATTAGATCGCCGAATTTAGCCAATACGCACACTACATCAGTACACCAGGGAAGTGCTTTTACATTTCCGAATACTAGTACAATCACTCATATACCACAACAGTTTTCCACCTCAGCGCACAATACGCGCACCATACAGAGATATATTACTCACAGCATACCGCTCTCAGGTTACGAAATTCAGTCACCTTTCATCCCGATTTCTAGTATCCAAAAACTACAACAGCCTCATACTGCAGAAATAAACACGCTAAATATTTCCACCCACAATCCATATACGGGTTGGCAAAACAATCAATCAAATGATTCACGACAGGCAACTTATATTCATCCAGTTACTTATTCACAAAACAACCGCATATTAGACAACATGCGTCAAGCAAACACTCCCATACACACACCACATAATTCTATCTATTCTCTTCAAAATATAGCTTTTACAACTGTTCCGACGCACAGATATAATAACACAATAAGTCGGCAAAATACGAATGAAAATAAGGATATGAAAATTACTTGGGATCACAATTTGGCACAATCATATTTATACACACCGGAATATTCCCCCGAATGACAATTATATAATAATAACGCAGCAACAGCAAACAGGAGTACCCTTGAGACAAATTTTACGCAATTAACTGATAACAGAAATTTTGAATCGTATCAAATTCCAAACAATTATGTAAACTTTATACCCTTCAAAATTCAAGGTAATTCTACCGAACAGAATATACATGATTTAAACATTCCACAATATCTTGAAACGCCCCTATAGATATTTATTTGCGTAGAAGGGGTTTGATCCATTCGCAAGCTTTAAACCTAATACCGAATTTTGATGGTTCCCCGGAGAAATTAAACATGTTCTGCATGGCAATTAGGCAGGTACGTGCGAATTTTGGTCCCGACTGGGACAAATACATTTTTATGTCTTTGGTGAGTAAATTATCCGGGAAAGCCGCGGATAGCTTTGCGGCGCGTTTATTAAACTATAGCTCCATACACGATTTTCTATCAGATCTAATTTTACAATATAGTAATATTGGTCTGGCGGATGAAATTATGAGTGAGTTGAAATTAATCACACAAATGCCGGGAGAAAAGGCCGGGGACTATGGTATTAGGACCGAAAAGCTACTCAACAGACTCACTACGATCTACGAGTCTGCTCCCAGCATTGATAATAATGATCGTATATACAGAAAAAGAACGGCAAATAGTGAAGCATTACAACACTTCACATTTGGCCTTGGGTTCCCTCTTGATCATCAAGTTCGCAGTGATCATCCCAAATCACTTGGCGAAGCTATTAGACTAGCTATAGAATATGAATGCAAGAAAAGCGCGCGTATTAATAAATATCAAAACACGAATAACAAAATGCACCACACGCGCAATTAAATTTCGCCACTGCAAAATAAGCACAATCGAAAAACGAGCCGACCAGCGGTAATAAAGTTCAAATACAAACGGAAAAGAGATTTCACAGAAGATAGAATAGATGAAATCATGTCCATCATGGACACAGAAGGTTGCACCGAGGAAGAGATGAAACATGTGCGTGATTTAATAAAAGATTTCTCGGGAGTGCTTGGTTTAGATGGTAAACCTTTGCTAGCAACAAACGTACTTCAGCATGTTATTAAACTGAAAACAGGAAAAGTCGTACATGCCAAGCGTTTCCGACTTCCGGTAAATTTAAGAAAAGATTTAATTCATGAGGTAGAAGAATTAAGAAACAACTAAATCGTAGAACCTTCGAACTCGGATTTTTGCAATAACTTATGGATCGTTCCCAAAAAGCCAGACGCCAACGGTAACCAGAGATGCCGACTAGTTGTCGATTTCACTCAACTAAATGATGACACAGAGGGCACGACTTGGCCACTAACATTTACTAGTGACATTTTGGAACTTTTAGCCCCGGCAAAAATCATTACGGTTGTTGATTTCATCAGATTCCTATTCATCCTGATTCAGCGCGATATACTGCATTCAGCACTCCAGTAGGCGCTAATGGCTTTCAATATATACAGTTCAAAGGAATGACTATGGGCCTGAAAGCTGCTAGCAACACTATCGCGAAAGCTATGTCGTTAGCTATGGCCGGTTTACAGGCGTAGGAAGTGGTCATTTATTTGGACGACTTCATGATTTTTGGCAAAGATTTGGAGGAACATGCCAAAAGATTTAAGAGAGTCATGCAACGACTAGTAGAAGCAAACTCAACTATCGAGCCGAAAGTGTCAATTTTTAAAACGGGAAGCTGCAGTTCTGGGACACATTGTCGGAGGAGGATGCATACGTACAGATCCTAAAATGGTTGAAGCTGCGGCGAAATATCCAATACCTACCACAACCAAGAAGGTAAGGCAAGCAGTAGCATTCTTCGCATACTATAGAATGTACATCAAGGATTTTGCCAAAATAGCTAAACCACTTTACGATTTATTACGCAAAAATGTAAAGTTTCATTGGGACGAAGAGCAACAGGCGGCTTTTGATAAACTTAAAGAAATACTATGTAGTGAACCGGTTCTAGCAGCCCCAGATTTATCCCAACCGTTTATTGTTACATGTGACGCAAGTGACTATGGGCTCGGGGCCGTCATAGGTCAAGGTAAAATTGGACAAGATCGACAGTGCGCTTATACCTCAAGACCACTCAAGGGCAGCGAGCTCAGATATTCAACATATGACAAAGAACTCCTCGCCATAGTATTCGCAAAGGAGCAGTTTAGGCATTGGTTGTATGGCCGAAAATGTTCAGTAGTCACAGATCATGAACCACTCAAACACATCGGCAGCACAAAAAAAGTGGACTTACGTTTCAACAGGTTAAAAGCAGCTTTACGAGGATACGAGTTCAACGTAGTATACAGACCGGGACGTACCAATGTGAATGCAGACGCTCTTTCACGCAATCTCATTATACCTGAAGGTGAGAAAAATCCGGAGCTACCGAGAGCACAATTATATAAACTTTCTAGCGAACAAGAATATGGGAATAGTGATCTCGATGAAAAATCACCACCTGCAAGACTATTTGTCATCAAAGCAAATGATGAAAATATCATAACTAAATTACAGAATAAGAAGAGACCTCATCCAGATTCCGAAAATTCACTAACCAACATCCCTCGTAAAAGAGACAAGGAAACTAATATTTTATTCAGAAAAGGAGAAGTACTTGCAGTAAGAAATGAGGAGGATACTTTTTTTTGTGCTTATTAACACATCATGTATACGATAAAGAAACTGAAATACTAATTCGTTGGCTAACGCAACTAAACAAGGACGACAATTATGTATTCACACTTGATTACAGGGACATTTGCCAGTATTTTGACAAATGTAAGGGTGGCGAATTCAGACAGAGATAAATATATTTTAGACCCAAAAGAAAACAGCGTATTGAATCAATATTGTATGAGTCAATACAAAAATTTGCCTTAAATGTTGAGGTTGCCCCACCTATCTCCAACAAGACTCCCATTAATGTTCCTGCAAATATACAAAACTATTCTTCAGACGATTCATTAGGCCCAAATGTCACAAGGGATCCATGGGAAAGCTGCAGGAAGAAACGCAATAAGACGCAAAAGATGCAGAATACTTCATTCCCATACTCTCCCAATGCGCAAAAACTATTTGATCGATATGCTTCAAAATCAGCAGGACATAATCACACACTCACGTGTAACAAGAACATAAAAGACGAAACAAAACGCAAAATCCGACTATTAAAACAAGGAAACCAATCAGGCCAACTTCACTACACAAGTCGTTGCCAAATTGCTACGTAACCCCGGAGGAGGATTTAGTAGAGAAAATCAAAATATGCCACCACTAGAAATTATTAGTCACAACAAAAACGCGACGCCATTTAATAATATAACAAACGATTTTCAACCACCAATCCATTCCACACATAAATCTCCACCCGATAAGTTACAACAGGAAAAAACGATCTATCACCACAACATGATACCCCAACTAATTAACCCCCCCCCCCCCCCCCCAAACCAAACGCTACCCGAAATAGCAATGAAGTTGCATGCAAAATTGAGAGGGAACATCAAAGAAAAAGATCACAACGGTAAAAACGGCATACTAGTGGATATTTGGGAAACTGATTCACAGTCAAAATGTACAAGCAATAACTGATAAAGCAAAACTAGGCACACTGAATAACTTCTCTCACGAGGAAGGGATAATCATAACACACACATCTCGGGAAGTAACGCCAGAACAAAGTAGCAAAATCGCTATAAGTAGTAACTCCTCGATCGAAGAAATTATAAACATTGCCAAGAAGGAGATCAATGACGCGGAAAAACCAAACGTTGTAGATAAAAACTTGGACCATAATCCAACGTACAATAGCATGACTACCGTTAGTGACTTTTTGACAAATGAAGAATCGGAATGTGGAGCATCAGACACATCTTCGGAAAACTCGGAGTCTCTTGGAATACCAGTATCCGTTTTTCAAGCATTCGACGACTTCGCATACGTTCCACGACAAGCCGAACGAGAACAAGTAGCGGAGTCAGCGACTCCAGATACCTCAGTCTTGGAAGATTCAGAGTATTTGATTACGAAGATCACTGTGCAAACCCACATGCAAACCTTATACGTAGCGATGATATACCACCATACCCACCGGTCAATTGCTTATTCCACTCTATTATTAAAACAGCAAAATTAAATAACGCGGCTCTTGGTCTCAGAGCAGAATTAGCTCAATCACCTTTCTTACAAAATTGTGGTGGTCCTCAAAAAGCTTTGAAAATCCTACAATCGTCCACAGAATACGGGGATGCCGATTGCGCATATATTGTTGCTTGGGAATTCAAACACACGACTATATACATTTACATTTAGTCGGCAGCCATTTCACGCCATACATAAGGTCAGAATCTGATACTTTACCGAACCTCGAAAATTCCGAACCTAAAGAATCCTATAATGCAAACAGTGGTAAAAGGCATCCGCATGAGGCGAGCAACAAACAAAATCCATTAGGACAAAATAATTCGCAAACTTGTAGAATCCAGCATGCAGATAATAATGGCACTACCACACAAAAATTAGCCGACATGAGCGCAAGAAAGGCATTGATTATCGAAAGAGGCAAAAATGCACTATTGAATCGATACTTTATAGTAAACACAAGACCATCAAGAGAAAAACCTCCTTGGTCAATACCAGAGAATCAAGTACCTGCATTATTTACAAAACTACAGAAAATTCCAGAACATCCATTTAGATACAAAGAAAATATAATCTTCTTGTTAACCACGGATATATTCCTGGAAACGGAAATCCTTGATGCTATGCTGGAAAGAGGATATATAAATGAAAATATTCTAAGAAGCACGGGAAGAAATTTGGGAGACGTTTTCATAACTGATTTCAAAGGCATGAAACTTTTCGGATTATTCATCAAATGAAATCATGAAATCAAATATAAATTCTTTTGCACTTATTAGAGACCTAGGAATGCTAACTCTATTAGAGTGGGCGAACTTCGTGAATCTATTTGAGACAATCCTCAATGGCATACCAGCCATCGGAATAATCTTAACACTTTACCTGTTCCTCCGGTGGCGGACAGATACAAACTAATTATGTAAATTTATGGTTATATACATACTTTATTTATATGTAATATTTTAGATATATAGGAATACAGGGAGTGGAGAGGTATTCGCAAATAAGAACAAAAAATCTTATTACTATAGGAATACATTATATTATATTATCAATAAAAGATGAAAAGGAAAATATGTTTACAAATTTAACTATTAGCACTCGTCACAACTTCAAACAGTAGGAAGTTGCCATGACACCAGCACTGCATCATCCTCTGGTACGACATGCTCCCTTCGTGCACGTTGCACCGCAGAGATATTATACTAGGCCTCTCCTCCGTGCCTAGGTGCTTTACGCTGGAGGGCAGATAGGCTGGTCGTCGTGACCCAGTGTAGATAATCACCGAATAAGGCTTCAAAGAAAAAAAATCATAAGATTAATACAGTAAAACATTTTAGAATAATGAGAGTTAAGCAAAGCGCATAAATACTAACCTTTCCCCACGGACACCTGTATTTGAATATCTTGGTGCGCCTCGCTCTATATTCCACGATTTCGCGTCCCGTGGTAAGCACATCACCGAAGTACTCAGGATCAAATTCCTCGTAATCCGCCCGTAAAAGCGTGTTAATACAAAATATATACTTACATATCCGTCATTCGGGCATATAACAGGAAAGCGGATCTCATCCGCGCTCCCCCAAAAGGTAACGGCCACCACCCGCCTTCTAATTCCCAAAATCAGCATAATGCTGCATCCTTGTCTCCACGAAAAATACTAAATCCTGTAACAAAAAAAAACATATATAAATAATTATTACAATATACAAATTAATAAGCACCTTTTAATATACGTACATTCAAATTCATTAACGCATCAAGCATTCACGCTCATTCACGCTCATTCATATCATAAACAAACACAACACACGCCATACCTTCACTCATACTCAATATATAATCGCATAAATTTACGCGGAAACGCACACGCACCTTATTCATTCACACCGAGGCTAACGTTTACATTCATTCACACAAAAACACCCTCATCTCACCTGGCATATACGTTTTTAGCAAATTAAAAACACTTACAAATCAGCAATTTTATATACACTCGCACACATTTTTTATACACGCACACGATCTCATCCATGCAAGCAAATAATCCACATATATAGGCAAGAAAGCAGACAAACATAAAGTTTTCACTTACCATATCACAGAATTGGCATTGCAGACGATCTATCAAACGCTCGTGGACTATTACTCCAAAACGCGTCCGATCCAAACTCCTCTCCTTTGCATAAGCTTCATAGCCTGTCAAAGAAGCCGTCGCCCACTTTGCCGAACGGCAAATTTATCGGAGTCGGCAAGGAGCACATTATTAAAACTTGGAGACACTACAGTACGTTTCAAGGGTCAAGAAAGTTATGCGCGCAGTCGAAGACGCAGCTTCTTAGCAGTCGAGATTTCCTTGTTCTCCTCACCCGCGCGGTCATCCAATTCATAAACGACACAAAAGAAAGCCGTTGTACCGAGCACAGCTTACTACTCTCCCCGCTCCCCCTACACAAGCCCTGCGTTCGCTCAAGGCCTGCTCGGCAACGTCGCTCGAAACAGAAACACGTGTAAACACACATTCCGACAAGTTGATAAAGCAGCGACACTCATTCAGGCCAGTAACAATTATGCCAATATATTTTAGAAAGAATCAATAATTTAAGTTCACATTCTTATAGCCATTCGGCGCTTAAGACCAGACACAATTTATACACAAGCTATACAATTTCAGCTAATGCAGAGAATTAAGATGTTATTATCTTGGGAACAGTTTTGAATATGTTTCAAATAATATTTATACTTAAACATGCGTATGTGCAACATTCTGCAGCTAAAATATGTATGTGTATCAACGGCTCTTGTTTGATTCATGCTGTACACCACATTTAATAAATTGCAATCTAATTTTGATAAAACATATTTAGTATTCAAAATCATGAAAGTTTTTTTTTAAATAAGCCCAATATTAAAATAAATACCTACAGTAAAAATAAAGACGCAAGCAAGGGTAGTGTTTATATAATTTTTATATAACACACGCGCATATAGTAAGCGCGGCGCGAAACATTTTTCCATTATAACTTAACAGGAGCATACTTTACGTCAAAATTTTAATATATCTCCTTAGTTTCAAATAGCCTGTAACTTTCTTGAATTACTACGGCAAAAACAAGGGCATAAATAAAAAAAAATTCTCATCAAAGTTTTCGTAACAATAATCGTACAGTATGCACCGCCATACTAAACGCTCACCATAGCATGAGTATGTGCGCACCGAAACTCCAAGTGCGACGTATTAAGCGCGACGCGTAGAATTTGGTATTATAACTTAGCTAATGCATATTCTGCGCTAAAAAGTACCAAAAATCTATCTTGTCTCAGTTAGCCTAATATCTGCTTGAATTTTTACAATAGGAATAAACACATCAATATGAACACTTTTCGACAAAAATTCGTAACAATGAACGTAAAACACCAAGCCGCGATTACATGCGCATCAAGCTGCTTTCACGCGTTATACTGTTTGCAGCGCGAAAGATTTTGTATTCTAACTTAAATAAGTATCTAGCATTAAAAATAATAGGATATCCTTACTATTTGAAATACCCTAGTATTTATCCGAATTTTTACAATAAAAATCAAGGTATCATTTAAAGCATTTTCTTTCAAATAAACGTGTAATGCACGTCGATATAATATACATTTATCACGGCATGAACATACGCGCGTCGAATCTTTCATATAGTATACTCAACGCGGCGCGTGAACTTTTTCATACTTTAACATGAGTAAAACACACTTTGCTTTAGAAATTATGAAATATTCTCTATGTATAACACACTCTGATAATCATTCAAATTTCTACAATAAAGATCAAAACTATTTAAAAATATTCTTGTCAAATATCGCGATGAGAACATATGCACATTGGGTCTTTCTCACAGTGTATGAAACATGGCGCGTGAACTTTCTACATTCTAACTCGACTAAGACATGATTTGCATCGGAAATTGTAAAATGTTTTCCCTATTTCAGATGCGTTGATACTTATTCGAATTTCTACAATGGAAATTGAAATACATTTGAGTATATTTTCGTTGCAATGCTATGCGCTTATCGCAACAGTATACACGCACGGCAAGTCTCTCATGCAGTATACTCAGCGCAGCTCGTGAAATTTTTATATTATAACTTGGCTAAAACATGATTTGCCTCAAAAATTATAAAATATTTTCCCTGTTTTAGATGCTCTAATACTCACTCGAATTTCTACAATAGAAATTAAAATGCATTTTGAAATATTTTCGTCAAAATAAACGAATAGCATACCCTGCTGTGTTATGCGCTTATCACTGCAAGAACACGCGCACGGCAAGTCTCTCATGATTGTCGCAGCGCGCGAACTTTTTACATTCTAACATGACTAAAACAAGCTTTATCTCAGATAATGTTAAAATATTTTCTTTAATTTAGATAGCTTAACACTAAGGTGATTTTTGACATCATATATAGATATGTGAACATATATATATCTTGTCTAACCTTCACTATAATAATATTATAGCTTCACCTGCTATATTATATTCTCGCACTATACAATATTTTACATAACTCATAAACTTATACTTCAAATAAACAAACAATTATTATAATAATAATAATTATTTGTTTATTATATTTAATCACTTTTACTCACGCGAGGGATGAGTAACGAAACGACTAATCCCTCTTTCCCTTCTCGTCGCACGTACGGGAAAAATATCACGCTAACCGCTTGTTTTTATGACCCGCACTCCTTGGGCCTTTAAACACATGGTCTATTCAGCCAGTTCTTTCTTCTACCTCTCATTTAAAATGCACTTTTCTCTTCTCTGCACGCTCGAAAGCCAGTACGAATAGGGCACGAATAAACACTTGTACGAGATTTAAAACAACTTCAATACACTAGAATAGAATAAGATTAGTAAATTTACACTCATCTACTGTCTCGCTCGCGTACTCAATTCCGTTTTCAATTTGCAGAATTGGGTTACACGCAGAAGCTGATAAAATAGGATATATGCAGCCAAAAGTGCTATTTGGTTATTGGCTATTGCTTCAAAATAATCCTGGATTGCTATCAGAAAAAATAGTCTACATGTCGCCGTCTAACATAGATTGGAAAATTATTCAAAAGGTGAACTTGGAATCCTACTTTGAAACAGGCAATCAATTACTAAAACAATGCAAGACCTTACAGACTCTGTGCGAAGTTTTCTTCATCAGTCTGTCCGCATAACCAACTAATTAAAAGCTATATTGGACAGATCCAACAGACAAATTTGCAATCCGAAAGAATTGTAGAGCTGCTGGTTGGCCTTGACTTATCAAAAGCGTCGAGACAACGCAGATCAGTCCTGCCATTCATCGGCCAAGTGAGCAGATTCTTGTTCGGCACAATGGATGAAGAAGCTCAAAAAGATATGGAAAATTTAATGAAGTTATCATCAAACGACACACGTAAGACAGCACAGCTGTTAGCGCAGCAAACAGAACTGGTTGAAACAGAATTTCAGGAGATAAATGAAAAATAAATAAACTAACTAATGTAGTTTCGAACATTCCTAAATCCTTCGACTACTACTACAAACGGGACACGCTTCAGGTCGCAAAGCAAATTCTGGGACAAACAGTATCGCAATACAAGCTCGATACAAAAATTATTACAGACGTGATACTATTAGCCTCCCAGGGCGCAATACACCCACGTTTCTTATCTCCGGATCTTATCTACAAATCAGCCGAGTTAGCAAGAGAAACTGTCCCGGACCCGATTTTTCCGAGCAGCGACAAAATCGACACAATAATTCAATTAATGAAAATTTCGGACTTAACTATAATTTACTCAAACTATCAATTAATCTATCACCTATCGATCCGCTTCTTGATTTACAAGAATACCTTTTATATGAAGCCTCCCCGGTTCCAATCAAGCAAAATCTGAAAAATTTGTCAAATACGATCGCATACATCTGGCCCAAAACCTAATTGTTCGCCTTAGCTTAAACAAACATAACTATATTCCCATAAGAGCTGAAAATCTTGAAAACTGCAGAAATTTCAATGACCTTATAATTTGCAAAAACACCGAACCGGTCCGTGAAATTAAGGAGAATGCGGCCTGTGAAATAAAATTTGCAATCAAAGAAGCGAGTTTTAATATCACAGACTGCAACATAAAATTAATCCAATTACACGACACATATTGGCTAAAACTTCATGAACAAAACATCTGGCTATTTTCAACTATCAACTCTGAAACCTTATTTATACAATACCAAAGAGCCGTACACTCAACACACGAGTTAAACGGTACCGGCATCCTACGTCTAATCGCGGGCTGCACGGCTCATACTAACAACGCAAGGTTTACTGCATCTAAGACTTATAATTTGCAAGCAAATGAAATATTTTACGCTAATATAACAATTGACATTTACACTATGCTCAACAATACACCGCAATCCGAAAACTTTTCATGTTATTTAAACGAAATAATCGAGGGCGAAAGAGCTCTCAAAGCAAAAAACTTACACAAAATTCATACAGACACACTCAGCACAGGCTCGAGTTTTCATGACATCATACAAAAAGCAAAATCCCTATCGGAATTTCACAAAGCCAATAGCAATTTCAAATCGTTCAAAAACACAGTTCAAATATCGAGCTACACGCTAGCGAGCGTTGCACTGTTTATAATCATAATATGGAAATGCGCAAACCCGGGGGGTCCCAAATTCTAAAATTATTGACAGTTTCAACCACACCGGAAAACGTGACAAACAGCCATACTATACAATTCGACTTAAGCAGAATAAACAGCCAAAAAAGGATGCAGCCACTTTACGGACCCAAATTCCGTGGGCGATAAGTGCGCCTATGCCGATCCCAGTGCAGGCGTCGGATGTCAACTATACCAAGAATCAGAGAGCTCTTCGACAACTCGAGCCCGCAACATAAAAAAAAATAAAAAAAAAATAAAGGAAACACACCGCATGCTGCCCGAATTCATAAACAATAAGCCTCAGAATAATCAGTTTTCCTCGAACTATCGCGTGTAGCACATCGCTCGAACATACAACATGGAAAGAACACAGCAGATACGGGAAATCATCGACTCTCTCGAAATTCAAGCGACATCAATGAAAAATCTAAGGCTTGGCGACACCGAATTCAAGCACATATTAGAAGCAGCCATTTGCAATCTGCGTGTCTCTATGCTGAATTTAGAGTTCATTTCCAAATGCATCCTGCAACAAGAAGAAGAGGAGGAGGAAAAGTTGCACCCCATTCCATCAACAAGTGGTACACAGCGCAAGGCCGTAACTCCTATAAGAGAAACATCCGACCGTTGTTCAAGCAGTGCTAGTGAAAACACGTTTAAAAAAAAGAGAGATGTACTCAGGAAAGTGAGGAGAATCAAGAGAAGAAAATTAAGGCACAAGCGACGTAGTGAAAAGGAAATATTAAGAAAAGCAGCAAAAAGTGAATTTCTCCGAAAGGCAAAAACGTGCGAGCACAGGGACGCGTTCCCGAACCCGAAAGTTATAAAATGCAGCAGCAGTGATGAGCGCAGTTCAGAAAGCGCACCGCTCGACTCCCGAATTGGCGCTAATCCGGTCTCGGCCATAAAACGACTAGCGACCGAGAGAGAATCCTTCGCGGTACCTTCAATACAACATGGTACGCCGTTCGTGAGATGCGGCCTCATATTTAGAAAGTCGAGAGAGGAAGGATCAGAAGCAAATACAGACATTCGTAACGAACAGTGGTGGTTGTGCAGTTTATGTAGTAATCACACGCACAATTCATGCATGACAAAATACGAAATACAGCAAGGACTGCTGTTTGTTTGCAGTACTTGTACCAACACAAGATCAATAATTAACTCAAGACTGTGCAATAAAAACAAAAAGCCGAGGATCAAGTCTAACGTCGTGCTGCATGTACACATGACACCTATAAACTCGGCCTAATCAACCATACGAGCAACACCAATCCAACCCTCCTCGCAAACAACGCAGCAATGGAGAGAAGTCAAGAACAATGTAACGGAAAATACAAGTTCTAGCTGCGACACCTGCATGGATTCCTGCGCGGGCCTTACCTGCAGTGGCAGTATCCCGAGTGATAGTGATTAGTGAAGTATACAGTGTAGCAAAATATGGAAAGTGTGTGTAATGGTATGGGTTATGATAGCGCTAAGATTTAACTAATTATTATTGAAATTTTTACCAAAATAGGGGCATTTACGCTTAAATACTTTGTAATCGAAATTTCTTGAAATTTTTATCATATTTAAAATTTAATCTTACATTAAAATAATTACTATATAGATTCATTAGTCGTTTATATTAAAAACTTTATATTAGCAATACAAGGGAAATGCTAATGCTCATGTCTCATAAACAATTTTAAACAAAACAATGCTTATAGAGATTAAAATAAAATAAAACATATAGTTAAACATAACAAGAAACATGAAATTTACATAACTCAAAAACCAACAAATAATTATAAATTGGATAAAAACTAGTTATATGTATATATATATAAATAAATAACTAGTTTTTATCCAATTTATATATATATATATATATATATTTTTTTTTTTCTCTTTACTGTATTTGCTTATACGAACAAACTTAAACTCTTTAAACACTGCGTAAATTCACCGTTATACATATATAAAGCTTATGATAATTAGTTTAAGTATACGCGTGCGCTTAAGAAGAATTATTTCATAATTGCTAAACTCATCCATTGTAAACGCTCGATAAACAGTACTCGAAACATTCTTTACATTTCAACGATTATCGAATAGTATGAGAGAAAGGAAAGGAATTTATTGGCTGATTGCTCAAAATCATAGCTCAATATAGTTATATAAGCACAAAAGTACAAAAGAAACATGGAAAGCACGACTATTAATAGCCTCACATTATGAGCATATATTTGGTTGTTCACTTCTACGACTTTATCAATACAATTATAATAATTAAGCATATTTGTGCGCCACTGACGGAAAAACACTTATATTCTCCAAGCAAAACTGTACTATTATGTAGCAGAAAATATTGCATAATCATTTTCTGCATAACTAGTAAACAATCTTTACGTAGAGACCGCGATTCATCCTCAAAAAACTCTCAAACTTATTGATTTTCATGTGAGATAAGACCACGATTATTCTTAGTTCCTATTTTTATAAACACAGATATAACGCTAACAAAATTAGTTATTAAATTAACTGCTTCATTCGCACACACTGTTTAGAACAAAATTTTTTTATATAAATAATCTACAAAACTAAGCTCAACTCGACTATCGATGAGATGTAGCGAAATAAAAAAAAACGTGTGCGTCACGGGACGCCCGACAGAAGTGATAACTTCATATAATATTTATAGAAACTATCAAATATAGAACTTGTTTAATGCATGATGGCAATAATAATTTTATAGTTATATTTTTTGTTAATCTAATAATTTATAAATGGATCAGGAATAAGTAAAACGTAATTTAATTTCCTTTTGAATGTAAAATATATATTTTATGTACAATATTTATCATTATTTAACAGTTTAAGTTGACTGGCTGGTATTTAACACAACAATATGATTATCAATATACACGTAAATATCACACTCGGTAATTGAAAAATCAAAATAACTATCTGTTTACTAACACAATTTAATAACACAATGTTCACTTCAAAAGTTTTACTAATGTAGAAGTTATGTTTACTGTGCACGTGCGCTAAGAGAAAAGTGCCGAGGAAAGAAAGGGAGAGATAGAGAGCGTCTGTAGTGGAGCATATACAGTATGCGAAAGAGAGAGCGCATGTAGACGCGAGCGAATGAGAGAGAGCGAGAGAGAGAACACGTGCCAGAAGAGAGAGAAGAAAGCGCGCGCAGAGTGGGGATGTCTCCACTGAGCGGCCGTATGCGTGCGAGAGAGGAAGCAAGAGACCGCAGGGTGGGGATGTCTCCGCTGAGTCGCCGTATGCGTGCGAGAGAGAAGACAAGAGACGGCAGGGTGGGCATAGCCAGACATAACGGCGCCGTAACGCATTCCAACCAATTCACTCCGTCCCATAAGAAGTTATCACTTCAAAAAAAAAAAATAAATAAAAAAAAATGAGAGCGTCGCACAAAATCCAATTTCGCCAGATACAAAATAAAATTACATTTGCACACAGCATACGAACAAAGTGATCTAGCAATCATATTTCTTAATCATCATTTCAAATTAATCAACTATTGTATTTTCATATTATACGTAATGTTACCTTTTTATTATGTCATATTTTTATACAAATTATAGGAATATGAAAAATTTATAACTAGATTAAGCATCTTTTCATATTTATACGCAAAATGAGAGAGAGGACACACATGTACCTACACTTAAGAAGAAATCGCAAACATCAGTACACTTACATACACACGATCCAATTTATTTACACATCATCGGGACGATGACGTCGCGGGCATTGGGCATGTCACGTACGCAAACTAGCACGCATACGTATAGCGCAGCATAGTAACAACAACGAAAGAGCATCGCGAGCTTGGACGAACCGAGCGGATGACACCTTACACCCGCCTTATCACTGCACGCCGATGTGCAGTGGCAGGCTTAATTAGCCGAGCGCGACCGGCTCTCGAGGCAGTTCGACGGGAATCACTCAAGCAGTCACACCTCTCTCTCACTATCAATCTTCGAATAAAAGCAGTCACACCATATCCAAACATTTTCTGGTTCCTTCGCCAAGTTCGTAGGAAGGCCTGCGAACGCTACGAAAATTGTGACAACAATATGCCTTAGATATCTGCTGTTTGATACGCAATATTATTCGTAGATACCTTGTACACGGCGGATCCGGCAGCTGCTGAAGCAGCTAGTACAACACCACCTAGAGTCGGACTACCAGTTATACCATCCATGTATGCTAATAAAGCTATACCAGTATCGCACAATATGACAGCTACAATCTAAAAAATATGAGAAAATTTAGTCAATTTATTCATTGAATGAATAATTTAATAAAATGTTTTCTATTATATTCTTGATAATTGCAAAATACATGGTGAACTATTAAATACATGCAAGTATAATGTTAAAATATAAAAAAGTCAGAATTTTAATTTCACAGCTAAGACAGGTTTTATTTGATTCTGGGCATCGAATAATCCTTTTGAAACAATGGATCTGCCTAAAATATAATTATAATTCTGGCATAAATGTGGGGATTTAATAGTATATTAGGATACGTGTGACCTAAGTAGCCGATTATTGCCCGGCGTGTATTAGTGCCCGAGCGCAGCGAGGGTTACAAATCGCTGTGCACTAATGGGCTGCTTAGTTCAGGAGTATCGTATACAATTTTATAGCACAGCTGCTTAACTCCGCCAAGTCACGCCTATCCGTGATCTAAGCAGTCCATTATTGTACCGT